>JAUELG010040070.1:0-11503 GCA_031471515.1 Dendraster excentricus | reverse complement strand
GAATTCCAGACATTTTTGTCAAACCTGTTTTGGAATTCCATCTTTTTTTATGGGGAAAAAATTTACCCTCTATAGGGGGGGGGGGGGGTTGGATATTATCTGGAATAGCCCATTGTAGATTAATAACTTCACCCCATGGTTATTCTAAGCTAATCTCAGTACCATACATGTAATCATGTGCATTATTAAGTACATACTTGCAGGATCTTCATCAGGGCAATACTATCAAGCAGTATATTTTGCACAATTTGAGACTTTCTATAATATGGCCCATCATCCCAGAAGAACTAATACCTGTTTAAAAAGATGGTCAATATATTTTAATATTTTATGTCAATCACCTTTTTTTCTTAAAAAAATAAAATACATGCATTATAAATGGTAATCAGGAATGAAACAAATTCTTGTTCCAATGAATGCAGCTTCCTTTACTTTGCATTTTTGCATGAACCATGCTTCCAAAAGAGTGATAAACAAATATTTTTGTTTATGTACTTATGTTATTTTCCCGTTACTGCTTCTACGTGCAGAAACCAGAACAAGGAAAATATCATGTTGCATGCAAGGCAATATAAAAACCAGTGAAACAATAGACCGCTTCGGTAATGTATACAAATATTATGCGTATGACGTCAGACTCCCCGTTGGCAAGCTCAACAAAAGTAACCATGTCCGGCAAATTCCGGCAAACTTAGCTTGCCTGACCTAGTTACTATTGTTCTGCTTGGCAACGGGGAGTCTGACGTCATATGCATAATATTTGCATACATTACCGAAGCTGTCTATTACGCAGTGGCTCAGGGTGAATTCATCCTGAAATGCCTCCAAAAGCCCCATTAAATTTGCATTGTTTAAAGCAAAACAAAATTTATAGTGTTATTTTCATGCACGCATGCTTTAAAGTAGCCCCAGAAAATGTATTTTAATCTTTTCCCTGATAACACACACAATGCTGCTTCAGTTGGTCTAATTATATACATTGGGAAATAATTTTCTAATATTGTTAGGGATCAAAACTTCATATAAACTTCAAACACAGATACCAGATTACTAATCTAGTCTACCTGTAGGATATGCACATGCACTGAATAGACTTCTATCAGCTTTGGAACAGCAGTCTCTTAGGATGAATGCTGTATATGTGTAGATGTTAAAGGGGTAGTATAGTTTTGGTAAGACTGAACTTTAGCAACCAAACCTGGACAATAACATTATAAACTAATCGTTATAACTCCACCATGCTTGAAAATCTATACAAAATTACTAATGACCATGTAAAACGCATGTTATCATTCAAAAAGCGCAATTTCAACACAAGAGGGGGCTTTTCTAATAAGGCATTGGTTTCGAGCAAATGCAAAATTATGCATGTGATGTTTTATTTAAATGATGATTAAATAGAGAGATCATCAACAACAATTTTTGAACAAGTGCAAGCATTTTTTAAATTTTTTTTGAAAAAGTCATCTAATTATCTGGGCCCCAAATAATTATCAGATAAAATAGATTTATTGATAATTCAGCCATTTCTGGGTCGATTTTGACCAAATAAAGTTTATTCTGCCATTCAAATGGCATGTTCTCCCTAATTCAATATTCAGTTTTTGATTACCTCACAAAAAATTGTGATGTATAGCGCCCTCTCTACCAAAACTAAACTACCCCTTTAAGTAAGGTAAAAAGACCTCCTTTTCCATCTTATAAATATAATTGAATTGTCAGGTGTGGGGTGTGGTGTTGTGTGGATTATTTTACTATTATTCCCTAGTTTTAGTTTTGAGTATCCTTTTCAATTGTTTTGTTTTGTCCTTGTGTCCAGAGAGAAGGGAGTTGAGATGTTTGTAAGAGTGACCCTTTGAGTGTTGTAATTATCGCTCTTCATATGATTAACTGTCCTCCCAGCTTTTTCAAGGCAGTGTGAGATTATGGAATTGATGTGTAGATCTGAAAGTATTTTTTTTTTTTTTTGCTTTATCTATTCTTTGATAGTCTAATCTGTTTTGTTCCCCTCCCTCGTGAAGAAATTGATATGAATTTTTGTTCTTTTCATATAGTTTTATGTTTTATTGTTTTACTGTGATTTTGGCATTATCCTGATCCATTTTCTTAACTATGAAGACTGTTTCTTGTGGTTTCTGTTGAGTTTTACAAGTATGTAACCCCTCCCTTCATCAATAGTACTGGATATAGCATGCTGTACACTGCTGATACGTCCCTTTGAAGATGCCACTGATATATATGTTGTCATTATGATGACCTTTTTACTTAAACTTTGTCTTTTTATGCTACTTTGCTTATAGTTCGGTAGTCAATTTCAGCAAAGGTCACATCAATAAATTTTTATTAGTGATGACATTACTATATTATTTTAAATGCTTTACCTTCACAAACTATCAGTTGCATAGGGCCAGCAGAGCAAAATAGTGCTGTCATCACAAATTAATTCATTTATTATGTGCGTTGCCGAAATTGGCTATGCTAGGTGTATAAAACAAAGAATTATAAAAAGACAAGACTGAGTGAAAGTATAAAAGGTTGTCATTATGGCAATTCATTAGTATAATCTGATAGAAAGGGCAAATTAAGTGGCATTGGAAATAAGTAAGCTTCATGAACAATATTACAAAAAGGGCGTGAGAAGATATTTTGGAACCCCTTGACCTGCTTTACATAATTATCTATACATGGGACACAGATTAAGTGTAGTGAAAGAGGTGAATATGTCACCTAAATAATGTGTTTTAGCACCCATATAAAAATGACTTTCCAGTGAGATGTTCCTCTATCTAAACTGCCTGATCTTTCAGTCAACTGCAATATAGGGTTCTAATATTTTGAGTGATGATGCCACAAAAATGCTCAAATTAACACAGAAGTCAATGGAGTGCTTCATTCGTTGGGAGTAGTTAAAAAAAAAACCAGTCACCAGCTTCATAAGAATAATAATATGATGATATTAAATATCTATATAGTGCAATATTCACCTAGTGATAGGTAGAGGGCACTGTTGCTATATCCGGTATTTTGATATTGATGCCCCCTTTCAGGTAAATTGTGTGCAGGATAGTTAAGTATGGAAGTGTTGTGGCAGGACTGGTTAGCGTTTGTGCTCTCTACTTCCCAATATGATGTGGCCTTAATTTGGTGAAATGTTGATTTTTGTAGAAGCCAAGTTAAGAATAAAATTTGTATTATGAGGAACAAAGGTATTTAATGCTGCAATAGTCAAATATACATGCTTCAGAATTCATGGTATAATTTGATTTGATTATGATTGTATTCATTATCATATCTGCATATTCATACATTGATTTAATAGAGCAAGTTATTCTCCATATATTTTTCTTAACGTCATAAAAAAATGCATTTGCTGTAAAATCTTTCATACTGCACGACCAGCTAAATAATGGAATATTGCAAGGATGTTCCCATTTCCTGACAATTGCTTTAATTTGTACTTCATTTTAAAGATTTTTTTGAATAGTTTAAGAAATTTTCATTGAAAAACGGTCATAGGGGCTAAGTTATTTTAAATTCTGGCTTGTTTGAAAGATGAATATTTTCCTCAGCTTGTACAAAAATAAATGTTGTCTTTAAAAATCACTTTTTCTACGTTGAATCATCATTTCTTTTCCGAAAT
This sequence comes from Dendraster excentricus, assembly GCA_031471515.1. Lineage (NCBI taxonomy): Eukaryota > Metazoa > Echinodermata > Echinoidea > Clypeasteroida > Dendrasteridae > Dendraster > Dendraster excentricus. Next base: position 7,863 of record JAUELG010040070.1, on the reverse strand, counting down.
ATACTGGGTTTATTAAGTCAAGGCAGGGAACATTAACTTTCTTTGTTGTGGTCATCTTTTGGTTGTCATATCTCTAAACATTGAGAAAATATCACTTTTAATTGTGTAGAAATCATTGTGAAAAATTTAGCAGTAGATTGATGATCACTTGAATTATATTGTATTACGAGTTACCAGGTATGTGTGCTTTACGCAACGCCATTTATTTATAAATAAGCATCAGTGCCCCGTTTAGACACAGAATATGAATGTAGATTGTACATGATGCAAATCAAATATGTTAACAATTGCTGGTGACAATTCATGAGACTCAACGTAGAAGTTTGTAGAGTGCCAGAAAATGAATCAGGATAGCCCTGTCAATCAAAGGTTTTAATTGTGTTGTGCCTCCCACTAGCTGCTTGTATTTAGATAAATTTGTTAAGTATTTTGTTTACAATTTCATGGTGTATGTGAAGTCAAGTTTCATATCCTGCTTCATTCAATTTTTCTTTGGTCCTCAGTATTATTTGAATTTTAATGCATTTTTCCTAAAACTAATGTATTAACCAGTTTGTTTCACTCTATACTTCTCCCCCAACTCACAGGCCAATCTCGTGGGCGACGCCAGAGCATGCACTTCTGACATGACGGTTAGCGTTGCCAGGGACAACAGAGACAACAGAGATCTAGCTCCTCCGTCCACCTTGCCAACTCTGTCTCTGTATACCCCCTCCCCTCCCCTCCCTCCTCCACTCATCCCTGGAGGTAAACATCAACAACAAAGACATTTGGTGTAAGAACGTCTGCTAGGGCTTGTTCAGAATGAACAAGTGTGATTAGTCGTTGCGGATTGCAGCCTGCATCTTAGGAGTGAAGAGTCGAAGGACAAACATGCCCTCGGGAGAGAAATGCAGCATGAAAACACTTGATCAGTCAGCTGACGTTGCTGTTAATGAGTTAAAGAGACTCGGATGCAGGGAATATGGACTGTGTTAGAGCACCATGGTATGCTGAGGGAAATGGTTTGGTAGATAACTGCAGCAATGCCATCTTCTGCTAGAGGCAGCCAGAGAGGATGTTGGTGCTGATGTGGAGAGAAGCCAAAAGGAAATGTTTTTAGATCAGTGGTCAGTGTGAGAAGAGGAACAGTCAAAAGATGAGACCATAAATAAAGGACAGTTAAATGATTCAGATTAGAGTATTGTATCTGAGCAAGAACACCTATATTGATAGTAGGAGTGCTTCTCATATGATTAAGGTTAACACTGAAACAAGAATAGCCATATTTAGCATTATGTGCAGAGGGAAACATGCCAATAATGGACATGGAGCAGAAATGAAAACCATCATTTATTAATTGAAGAATGCAGGTGTGGTTTACATGGTTAAAGGTCGTAATTAGAATACAAGTAGTAAATGTATGGTCAACAAATAATTTGAACCTTGACTTTTGGAGCAGAAACCACCTGTCCCATTCCATAGTCTCTTTCTTGCGATCAAGAGCATAACATCCTCCTGGTACCTCGTCAAAGAACGGCCATTGTGATATTTTGATTGCAATGAGATCCCAGGATTTAGTGGGTTAAGAGTCCTGAGTGAGATTACATCATACACATTGCAATTGCAACCTCTCCCTTCACTGCTCACCCTGGTTAAACCCATTCACTATGGGAACGGGGTGTAGCATGTATGAAGTCTATGGGGAATGCACTAACTTGTTGGTAAGGGGTTAACCCTGAAAGTCTTGTCACTATTTTGTTGCACAGCACATTGTTGTAATCACACGCTGCCAGAGGAATACTAGCACTAAACTGAAATGATGAAAATTTTCCCCCTTCTAGACAGCATTCATTCAAAGATTGTGTGATCTGTTTGAAGGGAAAAGCCCTTGAAAGGCACTCTCTATACATGCTAATCATTGTAGTCCCATGCACAATGAAAGCTGTGATGTTTTGGTATATTCTATGTGGCAAATGAGTATATCTCTTTACACAGTTTGTTATACCGGTATGATGGTATGAAGGTATGATAACAATAAATCTGTTGAAATCCGGGCTGGGGGTTTCTCAGTCATGCACCCACTCACTGCACAAGACACCTGCCTGTATTTATGTGCACTGACAAATACATGTAGTAATTTTAACAAACATTGATCAAAGACATTATGTTTCAGTTTATTCATCAATCATAAATAATATTTACAATATATCCAAAGTTAAAAATATGATAAAACATTGAAGGATATCACAAAATTATGAATGATCCGGACCCAATAGAAGCAAATGCTTATTGTCAGTGCCCGGTAAATTGCCCAGATTGATAAAGGAAGTTTGTACACATCTATGAAGTGCTGCTCCTCCAATATATCATTTATAATTTCTGAATTTTCACTATCTAAGAAGTCAAAGACTTATGAGGTGCATTTAGTAAAGTAAGGAGTTTACGTTCTCTCTCCATCAGTTTACAAATGACAATTCATTGGTTGTAAACCATGGTTTAAACCATGTGGTGTACAAACCTTTTTAGTGAATTCACCCATTAATTTGGGCATAACACATATTCTTTAGAGACCTCAGCCCGAGTACTTCGAGGAATAGGCTTGCATTGGTTAAAGTATCCATCAGTTCCCTATGCATGTTACTGTTTGTTATGATTCAGTCCTCTATTCAGATCTGGATACAACAAGGTATAATAACAGTGTGTTATATAGAGACACCTTGGTACAATGTCACCGATAGACAAAGCAGGGTGTGTGTTTAGCTGCACTTCAAGGAGATATTCTTAATAACTCGCTCCTTGGGCACGTCCTGACGATTGCAATCATTTTTATTTAAGAGAAAGAAAGGACTACATTTTGAGTATGTTTCAAGGACTTGGCATTGCCAATCAGTTCAAGTTGGAGTGTATTGTTCAAGCTCAGATTTTAAGTAAGTGTAGAGATGTAGAAGAAATAACACTTTTTATGGGGTGGTTATCATAGTGTGTGGCATGTCATTGTAGAAGAGTGGTTTTTACACATGTATGAAAGTCGATGAGGATCAATATGTTCCATTTCGAATAACTTGTATTTTTAGCTACCGGCACAAACAAAATTCTCACTTCAGCCAAGAGTTTATTAAATAAGATAACATAACATGTATAGTATCTGTAATTTCCTCTTGTTGATTTTAATCATCGGGAGTCATTCGCCCATGCTATGATTAGGTTCTGAATCTAAAGGGCAAATGTTCTTACTGCAAACACGTGATTGGAGCAGAATCTCACTAAAATTCAGTACCAGTATTGTTTTAATCGAAAGGTTCCTTTTACCCCACTAGTGTGTAAAAGAATTAAATTTTTCAATTCGAGACTCTCTCTTTTTAAGGCCTCTTCTAGTGTGCATGTGTGTGCCTCATCCTTTCAAATTTTAATTTTTTTAGCAGATCTTCTGTTTACACTTGAATAACAGTAGTCTGCAATGAACATGTACCTGGAGAAAGATTTACACAAGACATTACTTATTAAACAACTGATTATTGCAAGTGTGGATGAATGTTTCTTTTCTTCACTTGAACATTTGCTCAGCTATGCTATGCTAGGAATGAATAGCCAGAGCTACCAGGGGGTGTTTCACATAGTTAACCCATTGAGGCCGAATTGATTTTTGGTATAACACGCATTCTCCATAGACTCAAGCCCAAAATATATCGGGACCAGTCCTCAACGGGTTAATATCTAGATGTAAATCTGAAAGTATCTCTTCAAGTGGCCCACCAGCTAATCTACTTAATGTCTTGTGTAAATGATCAGATGTATTTCAAGACATAAATCTTTGTGAACCTGTTGTAAAGAAAATACAATTCTTTGACTGTATTCTTGTTGAAAATCAGAAAGAGTAGGTTTCATATTATTATAATCTTAATTCTCACTCTTCCTTTTATGATTTTTTTTTAGAAAAAAGGTAGCATTTCCAAAAGAAATGTTGTGGTTAATTCATGAAAGTTAATTAATCTATATAGCTGCATAGTTACACAAACGACAAAAGCGCTGCAAACACAGAACACTTTAGATCTGATATCCATTTTGTCCATTTTGGTGTACAATAATTGTTGCCAATTTGGGTGGAAAGGTTACTTTGTCATTAATGACATGTGAGCTAACGAGAGATTTGCGAGTTACACCATGTACTACGTGTAGGGGACCTGGCTATTGCAAAGAGTGCAAGACAGTGTTTGTTGAAATTCAAGGCACATATAAGTCACTTCATATTTTTGCACAACTTTGTACAGATGCTATACTTTGACACCAGTTTTTGCAAGTTCACATTGTCTCTGTGACATTTTAAATACACTACTTCACATTTGTGCCAGAAAATAAGCTGTACATGAATATTCATACTTTTGTTAAATTGATATCGTCCAATGAACTAGTTCATGTATGATAAAGAATGTTATAATTATATTTCCATTTTCATCTTAATTAAGTTGTTTTGTTGGGGCATGTTGCATCCTCAATTGAATAGGGGGCATTTCCCTTAAATGACATGATTTGTTTTCAGTTGTCACAAAAGTTGAGAGGAGCCGAAGAGCCAACACCAAATTGAAAATATTATACCTTTCACTTGTCACCATGACGATACGAACAAACAAATTAGTCCTACATGTGCAACTAACAGATATAAACGAGTCACCTTTTTGTTTGTGTTGATATTTTATATGTACTAGTACAGAAGATTGCAATAATCACTCAAGATTCTCTATTTCCCCTAATGCAAGAAAGTAGGTGCCCTCTCCCTTTAATTCGTTCTGTGAATTACATTACCCTACAAGTCTTAGAATGTGCACTGCCTTTTTGCACTCAACCCTCCACTTATAATTAATGTTCTGATATAATTTGACCACACTGATTTTCACATGAGCATTCATATACATATTATGATATTCAAAGGTGTTATTTATTTCATATGACAGCATGACTGTACTATTTTAAATTGATTGAGATATGTATCTGATATGCTATATATATGTTTCAGAACATGTTTGATATTATTTTATTGTTCTCTAGCTTTATTTGAGCTGTCTTGTGAAGTTTTAGACGAAAGACAGAGAGTAATGTTCATACTGTGTGACACTAGTAGAAATAATGCACTGTTTTGTGTATATTAAAGGGTTTTGTTAGGAACCTTAAACCAGTTTATGATCAGAGAGAAAGAAGAAATGGTAGAGAGAGAGAGTGAGAGAGAAAGTATGAGAGGGTATGTGAGGGGAAGGGGGGGGGGGGAGGGGGGAGAGGTGAAAGAGGGTGTGTGAGAGAGAAGGGGAAAGAGGGAAGGTATGTGTCATATATACTTTTCCCCCAACACTCCCCAGGGATTCGCAATTCTACTTGTATATTCTTGGACATTTTGATGGTATACTTGTTGATGTAGATAGGAAATTAACTTATACTGAATATGGTATCATGAAAACAAAAACAAAGAAAACTTGAATTTTCAATGAATTAAACATGACCTGACTTATGATAAACACCGAGCTATTGACATCTCTTTATTTTCCTATAGTTATCATATACACATTGAGTTTTATGAATAGTTTCTGTGTTTGAATGTTTGCGTTTGTGTGCATGTGTGTGTGTGTGTGTGTGTGTGTGTGTGTGTGGAGAGGAGTGTTTTTGTTTTGTTTTGTTGTGACTTGTTTTGTGTTTGCTTTTTGTGTTTTTGTTTTTTTTTGTGGGAAAGGGGGGGGGGCATTCACACAGCTTAGAGTGATACAGATAGTTGCACCACTCATTGGGAAAACTGAGGAAAACAAAAACAAAATCAAAGTTAAGGACACAATCTACACCCTAAAGTTATTGTGTCCAACTTATTGTGACACAATGATTTTAGCGTTAAGATATTATGATGTGTCCTTATCCCACACAAATTGTGAATTATAAACCCACTGTTTCTCAACAAGTATAATAGTCGGTTGATCACTAGGTGGAGGTAGTAGGAATGAATGCGAATGCAAATCAAAAAATCACCTATGGACAGATCCCCCCCCCCAAAAAAAAAAAAAGTGCCTATGAAGGGAGGCGGCCCAAACAATGATAAATACAAGTAAAACATATGTGTACAAAATTAGACATATATAAGGTGTACCCAACAATACTTTTCGTAAGATAATAAAACATGACTCTCAAATTCGAAAGAACATTCAATTTGAATGACGGAATAAACTTTATTTGATCAAAATCGGTTCAGAAACGGCTGAAATATCCATAAACATATTTTTATCTAAAAGATTCTTCACCGGAAATCACCGGGCGATATTTAGACTCTTTAGAAAAAATGTTAAACATGCTCGAAGACTATTTTGAAAAAAAAAAGGGTTTTTTTTTAAGTCGTTGATGTTATCTCTATTGAATCATTATTTTGATAAACATTTTAATGCACAATTTTGCATGAAAAGGGCTAAACCAATTATTTTTTAATGGTATCCTCTTGAGTTGTTAACTGCTCTTTTTAAATGAAAACCTGGGGTTTACTGGGTCGTTTTTAATTGTGTATATTTTTCGAGTATTGTGAAGTTATAACTATTAACTTTGACCGCAATGGTGCGGGTTTTGGTTACTAACGTTAAAGGGAGGGTTGAGTATTGGTCAAACTTAACGTTAGTACCAATACTATCCCTGGCGCAATGGGAATCCCCGCATAGAAAATGTCACAGTCAGTATTGCGCAATCAGACACGGCTGTCTCTGTATGTTGTGAAATTAACTACACAACAGTATCGGTTATTAGCAAATAAAACATCCAGTTATTCTTCGATCCTGTCACCAGGACAATTCACCTAAATGTTTAAAATCCAGTTTTAGGTTATTAAAGAGGCTGCATGTGGCTAGTATGCTCCCCGGGGAGTTGAGATGGTGCACAAGATAATTGTGCGGGTTTGATCTGTACCTGATGACCAAGGGTAATAATAAGCGCATAGGGACATGCAATTGTGCTTATGTGTTATGCGTTATATAAAAGTGGTTTATTATTATTATTATTATTAAAGATCGTTGCTATGAAGGATGACCCTGCTTCCCTCGTGCAAGCTGTCGGGATTTTACGAACAACCTTAACAATTTACTGCCCTGAGATTGCACACATGAACAATGATGATTATTTTAATAATCATCATTAATAAGATAATTATCATAAACTTCCATTACATGACAAACTGCATCGCACAAAGGCTAATTCTCGCATTCCCTGGTATTCCCCAACCACAAACCTTACTAATCTGCTATTTGACTGAGCCAAATCAGTGAAGGAATTCGGGTTTAGGGAGGATGTGCCTATCAAAATTATCTCAAACTCAAACAATTTTTGGAAATTCATACTAAATTTGTTTTCTCAACACAATATGTATAAAACTTCATTGAAGTTGTCGATAATATAAAAAGGAATATGAATAAACTATGACGTTTTCAATAGCAAAACTATTTAATCCTTGTAAGCACACCCCTTGTTAAATTGGAACGATCCATTAGCAGACTACCAACTCAGATCAGCAGGTATAAATAGCTTAGTGAAGTTCATGTTTTCCTTTTTCAGTCGGCTTTCCTCTTTCTGGCAGCGACCATTTTCACAGTAACATCGGTAAGTAGACTTACGAGTATACGACTTAATTTTATTTTTGTATAATGTTATTTCCTGTGCCCGTTTGAACTTACATTCGTATCAGGAACATTATATCCGTATTAACCGGGACATCATTTGTCTAGGTCGTTTTATTTTCATTTAATTTTATCTTTTTGATAGAACAGAAACGTGTGTGTGTGTGTGTGTGTGTGTGTGTGTGTGTGTGTGTGTGTGTGTGTGTGTGTGTGTGTGTGTGTGTTGGTGTGTGTGTGTGTGTGTGTGTGTGTGTGT
>JAUELG010039959.1:0-11504 GCA_031471515.1 Dendraster excentricus | reverse complement strand
ATATATACACACATATAATTGCAAAAGATAATAAATGATTGAAATGAAGATTGATGGTAGGCGTAGCTTAATAAGCAATGTTCCTCTCGTTAATGCTCCAAATGAAAAAAGGCACTTATCTAAAAATTGGTCTTTGCCGGGAATCGAACCCGGGTCTACTGCATGGAACGCAGTTGCCTATACCACTTAATTCAATAAGATTACTGTATTGTATTTCTCATAGTATCGCCTCGTATCTTTATACAAAGAGCAGTCGATATGTTATGCTGCGTCTACACCGTTTCCCCGGCGGCCCCGGCCAAGTGGTATAGACAACTGCGTTCCATTTCTTTATATATAATATATATGTGTTATATTTGCTTCACCATAAACTCAATGCTGCATTTACACCATGTCCCCGGCGGCCGCGGCAGGCCCGTTTTCCCAAAAAGTAGTACGTCGTGAGATTGTGACAACCTTTTACCGTGACAGTACGTAGTAGGCCGTAATAAAACTAGGAGGCGTTCTGCTACGTTGCCGTGGCAATTTTTTTGACAGTTTTAAAATCTCGACTGGAATACACGGCAGTCACATTTGCCCAGTCCGTCTCCCCACGTTGACGTTGTCTTACGTCCATCCCGTTTGTCCACGGTGGCCTGAATCGGGGCTGCCGTGGCTGCCGGGGACACGGTGTACACGCAGCATAACATATCGACTGCTCTTTGTATAAAGATACGAGGCGATACTAAATTTGTTCATTGGGAAATACAATACAGTAATCTTATTGAATTACTTCAGGTAAATGAGGAGGAGTATGCCATGTTTATGGCAGGGAAAATTGGGAAAATGAAACATGGGTTTATATTGGTTTCTGTCGGACGCATATAATTTCCCATAGAATTCCCATAATCCTATAGGATTGTAAAAGATTTCGATAGTCACATGGGATTTCCATAAGAATTTCCTATAAGATTCTCATCCAAATTTTCCATAGGATTTGCACAGAAATTTCGCAAATGAATTCCCAATAAACACTTCCTAAATAAATAAACCTATTTAATTCCCTGTTTGAGAATCAATATATAATATAATAGAGCTAGCTAGGCATTGCCCCTTGTACAAGAGGGTTAAAGGGACTACATCGTCTAGATGGCCTGATTTTCACAATTAGGTTCTTTATACGTAATTTTGCACTAATTTCTCATGAAATCAATAAATTAGGGGGTAATAAGTGAATATATGATTGTCTTGGAAACGCCCCCTTTTAATCGCCGAAACGTGACGTCATCTAAATAACGGACTAATGAAATAAATTCTGCTGATGACGCGTCATGACGCAAGCCAATGAATTGTCAATCGCGCTGCCGATTTCGGACCCTAAATGTGGGCGGGGAATAAACCGCCTGCTATACTATGTCATTGTACTTGTGTTACCTCATTTTGCATATGCGCTGGTAGGTTTTCTAATACATCAATGGTCACTGGAGTCACAGTTCGTGATAAAATGGTCCTTTTCCGGTTGACGTGGATCCTCTCTGCCTCTTCTGATGATCCCATTCCTCTGACTGACACTTCGATTTCTTGCAGGTTGTGTGCAGAACGCAGCCACGCCCAGTCTCCGCACTCACAAGGAAGACCAATTAACTTCAAGCATCGGACGTTTGTTAATTGAGGTATTGCGGTGACGACAGTTGGGTTTGTGATGGTCAATTTCTGCAGGTTCGCGAACGGCATCAGCCCATCACAAAGTCTGCTCAGTAGGTTTGATGTCAGCCATGTCATGTCGATAATCACATGTGTTATCTATAGAAGACATTTGACTAGCAGTGTTAAATCATTATGGTATTCTACCTTTTTGAAAAAATATAATGTTTCAAATCAAATTTCAATTCATTTACTGTTATTAGTTCGTAGCATTCGTCTCAAAGAGTTTCTTGTCGATGTACCTCCCTTCTGAACCTGATTCTTTTCGGTGACAAAGTCCCGGAACTGAACATTTACGTACAAGCTGCTCAGTCACATCACAAGTTCCCTCCTCAGATTCCCCATCACCACACATGACAACCTCCCACACGAAGAACACAAAACTGTTACTTCTCTCAGGAATAGGACCGACACCGTCACCAAGCCAGCAGACAAAGGCTCAGCTACATTGACGGCCTACACACATACATTGACCACAATAATTCATTCCATAGAACCATCCGTTATAACTCCTGACTTCTCTCTAGACGAAACCCAATTCCTTTATAATTATGACTATCAAGTAGGAGAAAGGTCAGATGACCACTAGTCTCTATACCAAGCCTACAGACCCCAACCAGTACCTCCATTCATCTAGCTGTCACCCGCGCCACTGCAAAACAGGTATTGCTTACAGACTTCGACTCCGCCACATCTGCTCCAATAGCCCAGTCAATCTAGCAAAAATTAGGGGGTTACCTCGGCAAAATTGCAACACGGGATTTTTCTTCCGAATTATATTCAGGAAACTCCCCTTAACAACATACAGAAAGTCCTAAGAAATTGGAGCTGCGGAAAGTGGTTTAGTTTGCATTATAAATAATGAGCTAATTTGCATAATTGTAAATTAAGGTTATGGGTCATTTTATATCAAGGAATATTACAATAGTGATTAGAACAACTATTCTAGGGTATTGGGGGGCAATGAATCCATATCTGGTGCTTGTATGCAAATGCCATGTAGGCAACACCCTGAAATCCAATATGGCGGTCCCTAATTTGCATATTTATGATTGATATTGATATTAGGTGGCTATAGCCTTAAATAAGCAGTAATTTTACTTTATTTTTCTCCAGTTATGTTATCAATGTGTATTAGATATTTGTCAGCTTGGTTATCACCTTGACAACCTCAGTCAAAGTATAAAATTAGCAAAATTAGATAATTTACCTAATTTGCATATTCCCCAAAATCAGGTTAAATCGTGTGCATTGTGAATCCAGAATGTTAAAAAGAAAAGAAATTCCAAATTTATGATACTTAAATCGATGTTTCACCTTTGCAACTAACATAAATCCAAGATGGCCGCCCTTAGCGTGTTAATGAATATAATGCTGTTTTCCCATTTAACAGCATTTATTTCATAAAACTATGATATTCTACTGTAATACGCATTTATATTGCAATTTAAGTGTTCTACTTGCTAATTCCAATAATTAAAAGTCCAGAAATGATCATATTTGATCTAATATAACCAAAATAATGACGTCATGTGAAATCTGATGGGCAGCCATTTGGATTTGAGCTGGTTGCCATGGTGATATATGAAAATGAGTATCAGAAAAAAAAAAAACCTTGGAAAAGTGATATGACTCGTTATTTTTACTTTCCGGGTTCTCCATATATTCAATTTAGGGGAATATGCAAATTAGGTAAGTAACAAAATTATGCAAATTATATGCATTACTAGAGGTTGCCAAGGTGGAAAATAGGAAATACCTTCACTACATATTAATAACATTCCTGAAAAATAATAAGCTGGAATTATTGTTTGTAACCACTGAAAAACAATATGCATAAATATGCAAATTAGGGGCAGCCATCTTTGATTTTAGGGTGTTGCCCTTACGGCACAGGCTAATGAGCACCGTTATCGAATTCATTGTCCTAAATTACCCTAGATTCATCGTTTTTGTATCAATATTGTACTATTCCTAGATATAAAATAACCCCGACAACATTTCAGAAATATGCAAATTAGCTCATTATCGTTATAATGTAAATTAAACCACTTTCCGTATTTCTAATTTCTTAGGACTTTTTGTATGTTGTTCAAGGAAGTGTCCTGAACAGAATTTAGGAGAAAATTTCCTTGTTGCAAGTTTGCCGAGGTCAAGAACCTATATTGACTGGACTACAAGGACTCTTTTTCGTCATGCCAGAAACCTCAAGACGTACGTCACAGCCAAGGGCCACAGTGCCAAAACATCAATCCATTAACAAAGTTCGCTTTCTCCCTAGCACCAAGGTTCTGAACTCCCAACCAGAATATTACCGATATCACACGCCTAGTGACCTTTCATCCAAACTTACCTCCCCTCCGCATCTTGACTAACAATCAAAACATTCTTCACACCCCCATCCTAGCCTACCGATGCCCTCGCAACCTCAACATGCTCAAGGACCTCATTATTCTAGCTGAACTTCCCGCCCTAAATTAAAACCCATATCCCAGACAATAAGACACTTTTAAGTGCACCACCGACAGATGTGTTGTGTGTCAGGTCCATATCCATCAGGGTGATACCTTCACCAGCTACTCCAACAACATCTCTCACCATACCAAGCGCCACATCCCATGCACCACTAACAGTGTTCGAGCTGAACATCCTACCCTCAATTACAAACCATCTCCAACACTACAAGGCAGTTTAAGTGCATTGCCGACAGATACATTCTATGGAACATACGCATCAGGGTGATACCTTCATTAGCCACTCCAAAAACATCTCCCATCATACCAAGGGCCACATCACCACCTATTTTGTGTCTTCGCCTCCTTTCCTCCTCCCGCCCTCTCCACCATTCTTACATATCTCCTTGGTATAAATTCTCGTAATGTTTGATAGTAATTTTCATTCTTTTCTCTGACGAGGAGTCTGCTAGCATTGACAGCTAGAGCGCATACGAATCTCATTTTTACCACATCGGCTATGTTTGTCGTTTGCTCATATGGTTTAGCCAGAGGGCATTAGATTTTGTGTAAAACTTTTAAAGACATTGAGCCAGGTACAGTATATAGAGTTTAATGCAAGTCTAAATTTTATCCAGAGTCGCTGAGCGAAAATAATACTTTTTATCTCACAGTTTATGCAGTAATGTATTTTTTGGCAATTCTTCTATGTCCATTGTAAAGGCTTAACTTTGGGAATGTCTTCGAAATATCATGTCGTTAAGAAATCCCTGAAACGTTTGTAGATCGTTAACGAATATAAACCGCGTAATTCATGCTACATTTTTGTACACATGAACTTAAGTAATAAAGTGTGTATTGTGTAAACATGTAATACGATTCTGAGGTAATGTATAATACAATTCATTAGATTGTACTTGGTTTGTGTGAATTATAATTGTGTAGCAATTTGTTCAAGGTTGTTTTACCTTATTATGCATGTACGGTGGTACGTTGTCTAGGACATCGGTGGTTAAAGGAGTCACAGTACGAAATAAAGTAGCACTTTCCCCTTGTAAGTGTATTCTTTCTTCCCTTCCGTTCCGTCTGATACAAACATCAATTTCATGCCGGTTTTGCTCTGAACGCAACCACGCCCAGTCCACGCGTTCTTCTGGACGACCAATGTAAGTCAAGCATCTGATGGTAGTTGGATCTGTGATGATCACCTGCTGAAGTCTAGAAAAAGACTGGAGGACATTGTCAAGCCTACCAAGCAGGCTATTCATCAGGCCAGGCGTCTTGATATTTATGTACGTTAACTGTAAGGAGATATAAATATCGGGTCACAGCAAATATTGCATGTAGGTGAGTATTTGTAGAAGTAGTTGGTCTACTGCACTTACAGTATTACATAATCATTTGTATAATACATCGTCTCGGAATCTTGACATTGATTCTGTAATAAGATGTGTTCGTAAAGAAGTGGGTTTGATATTCAAATCTAGTGCTTTGTTCCTAGTACTGAACTATTGTGCTCTTGAAAAAATAGAATACCTTACCTTCGGAGATTAGAGAACAAAAGACAAAGTATTAATTTCGTCATACCCTGACAATTTATTTGATGAACAAATAAATTATTTCTTATGTAAGTACTTAATAATTTTTTGTGTTTTGAATGTTTACAATATAAGTTTAATACCTAGTACACTGCTTATACAGGGTGTTTAGAACCCAAACTCCACCAGAAATATCTTATGTATTAAACAAAACTATGTTTATTGCAATATGTAGTCGCAAGGATAATGTATTGTTCTTTCATTTGGTACCGTATTTGTAATAATTGAGCGTGTAGTTATCAAATGGCAAGGATTTAAAAAAAGCAATTTTAAAATTGCTTTGCGCACAAGATTTCCTCTCCTTGTGTTCTTTGCCTGACCATGCAACTGAACACGAGCACAAGTATGTGCGGACAGGGGGTCTTGATTATGTACCCTCAACTGTTCTCAAAGTTGAATTAAACGTTAAACTATGAATTAAGAAACATCAAGAAATGTGACTTAACTTTATCTACTGTTTCATTCTTTACATTGCATTTAGAAATTACTTTCTACTCTTGTGCGCAGAGTACTTTTTACATCACCTATTTTAAATGTGTTTTATTCATGCTTGATGTTATCACAACATATCTGATATAAAACGAAAGGGTATGAATGGTCTTTTTATATGACATATTGCAATTGATACAATTATGTTTATTAGATTAAAAATCGCGGGTAGAAGTTGGGTTCCGCATTTTTCTAAACACCCTGTATAGTAATGAAGAGATACAGCATCGACATGGTGAATAGTGAAAACCGATCTCGACTAGCACTTGCGCTAACGTTTAATTCCTCTTCAACAACAACTTGAATTTATGTATAAATTTAATTCTATGTCACCATTGAGCTTTTGCCGTAATGCATCGTTTTGTAAATCATGTACAGTTTGTATTATTATGATCTGCCTTGCATACTTTATTTTTACGACGGAAATACATTTCGTTGTAATATACTTCAAACTTCAAACTTCAATATAAAAACGCCACCAAGTGGTGACCCAAGTGGATTGGTTTGATTTCAACCTGCAGAGCTTGAAAGTAGAAACAATTAAAGGGATAGCCCCTCTTTCGCAAATTTCAAAAGTTGCGGGCTTATTGTCTTAAATTAAGGAAAATATCATTTGATAGTATGCCTGAATAAGCTAGGGCATGAAATCTTTATTTCGTAGTGTTATAAACCTAACACTAATAAACCTTCTTCCAACGTTTAGTTGTGCATTGAATGTGTTTTCACCCAGTGAGGAAGTTCGTACACTGATTCCACGAAATACCACAACGCTATGCGTGACACATACGTGGCCCGCGCTAGCTAGATGACCCACGAACAATTGTCAATAACATGACCGAATAATACATTCAGCCCCCAACGTAAAAAATGTTTTAAGTTAATATTTTTCACATAGGATTTTTATTAAAAACAGAGGTAAATTGCCACTTGGTCTATTCCCTGTTGGTCCATTGCCATTTAGTCTATTAGAACATCATATATCTGGCGGCTTGATTATGATTATAGATTATGATTAGGGTAAGGGTTGTGGATTAGGGTGAGGGTATAGGGTTATGATTATTGTTAGGTTTGGGTTTTATAAACATCAGATACTAGACCAAATGGGAATTAGACCAACTGGGATTAGACCAAGTGAATACAAACCAAAACAGATACATTATAATTTAAATTAAAGGATATTTAATTGTGATATTATGTGGTAGGTGAAAACATATGAAACATTTAACGCATCAGTGAATACATTCATTTGTCTGTTCCGATGTGCAAATGTAAGAATTTCAGAATTGCACAAAAATATGAAAAGCATTGTTGCATTGAAACGTTAAACAAAACATGAATTTTTTTTGCATGGTTGTTGCATTTGAAAAAAAAAGATAATCTGTTTGTTTAGAGTCAGTGTCGATATTTCTTTAAAGGGCAATGCAACTCAAAAATAAAGTTTATCCTACTTTATACATCGTAATTATCGTTTATTATATGTTACATTACTCCGACTCAAATTTCTTCTTTGCAAGAAATATGTGAACACTATATCGGTTACGTGACTATTTACGCGACCATGAGGGCCGCCATTAGTAGCTTTGTGCCGACTACAGTGCGATGACATGCACTAATGCATTTCAATAGCACCTATTCAAATCATTGTCTGAATACTTGTAGATACTTTGATGAGTCCGCAAAACAGTGAAAACCTTTTGCTCGGCCGTCCGCACAGTCATCAGACTTTGCAAAGCATGTCGGAAAATTACAAGTACATGTCCGCTCACATCATCTTTTGCCACCATAAGAATTAGTAAATGTGTCTATGTTTAGGCAAGGATTTCATGACAACCAAGAGGCAAGAATTGTCAAGTTGTATATCAAATGAAATATCTGCTCACCCTCTAAACAATAATAATTACCAAAAGCCATATTTTAATTGCCCTTTAAAGTCAATATCTTGTAAGCCTTAGGTCACCATAACAGTTTAACAGCGCAGTACATCAACGGCGCATATTGGATATCACTCAGTGTACTCTCTACTGTGGTAGGTTTCTCCACTCCTCGGTCAGGTACTGACCCATGTCTTGAAGGGTGTCACCGAGCCGGATTTCTCCAGACCATTCGTATAGAGGAATCCGAACACCATCTTCATGGACGATAACAAACGTCTTCATCGAGTTGTCCATCAGTTTTTGGATGATCACAACATCGAGCGAATTAATCGCTGGCCAGCCTGCTTGCCCGATATTAGCACTATCGAAGCCAATTAGGGATGATGCCGTAAATGGTCGCTTCAAAACCTGGGTCGGTAAGGCGGTATCTGACCGAGGAGTGGAGAAACCTACCACAGGAGAGAGTACACAGAGTGATATCCAGCATGTGCCGTCGATTTACTGCGCTGTTTGACAGTTACGGTAGACCAACAAATATTGAATCTTAAGAAAGAAAAAAAACAATACAAATAACGGAATATACTGACTCTAAACAAAGATTACTCTGTTTAATAATTTTCTTTTCAAGTGCAATGAGCCATGCAAACCTTTCTCGTGTGTTGATGAACTTTTTTCTGCAATATGACTTATATTTTTGTGCAATTGTGCATTTTTTACTTGTGCTCTTTGGAACAGAAACATGAATGTGTTCACTCATACGTAAAGTTTTTATTTAATTACTCTACCAGGTTAAATCACAATTAAATTTCCTTTAATTTCATGTAAATTATATATTTTTTTCTTACACCATCTTGTATACAAAATATGAACTCGAAAAAGTGTTTACTTTCTTTTTTGCTGAGTGTATAAAAAAATATCCAAACTTCGCTTAAGCAATTTTATTTACCGATGTACAGCTTGATGCGGGGACGTATTCGTTTATAATTCGTAGAATCAAAATTACAGGGCTGTTGGATCTATTTTTTGTTGTTGTGCTACATTCATCCTCATCCGTCAACTGGAAACCTTTCAGACGTTTTTGTAAAAGAAAGACTGTCCCTCTAAAAGTGAGTACGACTCTGGTGGCGAACTATATATCTGAGAAGTTTGGAAAGCAGATGAAGGCCGAATAGCAGTATTCAAAGGTCATCATTTCACAATAAGTCTATGTTTGGAGAAGAAAATGAAAACTCAGCATACATTGAACATTGAAAAAGAACTATTTTACTTACTCTTTCTTTAAGAGGCAACGACATATTTTCATGGACATCTATCGCATCAGGAAACGACATTCTAATGGAAGCCCTAGTCCGTTCAACGAAGAATAGCCGTTCTTCTTTACCCGATGCGTTACGCTGCGATATTTTGACTTTTTCTAAGAGTTGAGCCGAACGCAGGGCATTACGTACAGAAGCAATGCAGTTCGCTGGTAGATGGAGAAGCTTCAACGATCGGATGTTGTAGAAGGGAGGTAACGAGTCAACCGCTGTTGGTTCATTGATGGTCACATTTCTAAGCTTCGGAAGGTATTGCAGAGCATCACCAAGTCTTGTTGGTATGGGCAATGTCAATCGCGGCGTTTGCATTTCAACTGAAGTAATCTGAAAGATGAACACAAAAATCTATATCTACCCAAATATAGTAAAAGCGATTCTCCTCAACAAGAAGAGTCGTGAATAAAGTGATATGAACCGAGGATGTCAAACATTAAATCATAATTCATAAACAACTTACGGTTAAATACAGGGTTTCACGATATTCATGATTTACTAGTTTGGAGAAATATTGAACAATAAAGCCAAGTACCCATTTAGAGATTTGCGCTTAGGATCTTGCCCGAGTTGCTTGCGATCTCGGTTCGGTGTGAATCGCATCATTTCGCAGAGAGTCAGCCCGATTCCATTACATACGCAGTATTTTCGGTGCTCACTGTTCAATTTTACAGCGACTTCCCCTGAAAAAAAAATAATGATTTGCGGTATAGCCTAAAATCATGAGCCCCCATAGGTTAGCCTTCAAACCAAAACTCTGGTCAAAGGTTAGAGGTCATTGACCACTTATTATGCCACATTCCCAAATGACCTCCATCTATATTGGGTGATAACACTAACGCACATGTGTTGAAGCATTTAGGTTATGCTTCGGATCACAATGAACATGTGAGCATGGATCGTAGAAGCGCATGTCATATACTATAGTTACAGCTTGAATACGCGCACACTTTTAATAGGTGTTTTAATAGGTATCAAGACAATTTATAATTGTTACCTTTTGCTTAACATGTAGTGGTATACAATCTAGGACATCGATGGTTACTGTAGTCCCCGTGTGTGAGAAATTAGCCTTTTCCCCTTTGAAGTGGACCCTTTCTTCTCCTGATGATTCTGATCCTCTGACTGACACTTCTATGTCCTGTAGGTTTCGCGCTAAACCCAGCCACCTCCAGTCTCCGCACTCCCGAGGCAGACCAAGGAGTTTCAAGCATGAGATGTTGGTCAGGTGAGGCAGATACGTTATTTGTGCTAGGTCTGTGATGGTCACTTGCTGAAGGTTAGAACAAGACTGGATGCCCTCACCAAGTCTGATTGCTAGGCTCTCTGTCAGGCGTGGCATCCTTATCTCCACTTGTTTTATCTGTAGAAAATATACGATTACATGTTTGATGTCAGTTTGACTTTCTATTCATATGTTCATATTTATATCAAACTGCTATTTCAATTAAACAATACAATTTCGCGTGAAAGACATGCTCCAAGCATAAAAATGACCTATAATCGTTTGTTGGAGGCATATAATGATTTAATCTCGTATATGCAGACAATGCAGTGTATGTTAATAAGTTGTATGTACCGAATGTAAATCCTTTACTTTGTCAATGTGTGTTGTAGTATAATGTTGTTATTTCAACTTTACAAGTACAGTACACATGGAACCTTTGTTAGGTTATATAGGCCGATAATGAATTAACGAAGATTATTTAGTAATTGAAGCACATATGATAAATTAGGAGGAGTATGCAATGTTAAGCATCTTTGATTCAACAATTTACGAACAAGTTAAAGGTTTATATAACAACTGTGTGGCTATGTAAAATGTAAAATGCTATTAAAATGTATATTGTTGTTATATGATAAGTCTACGGGCCTAATGGTGATCTATAAAATATACATGTACATACATATGCCGGGGTAGGTATACAGTTGAAACTCAGTATATCAGCAGCCCCTTTAACTAAACACTAAAAACTTAAAAAATATAACAATACTTTGAATAACTTACATTATAACTTAAACACATAGGCCCGTATTCTGAAGTCGTGTCTAAGTCCTGTTTAACTAAACAGTTGTCTAAGTCCTGTCTAAGTCCTG
>JAUELG010039626.1:0-11510 GCA_031471515.1 Dendraster excentricus | reverse complement strand
GATATGTACACCCTCTACTACAAACATTGCCAATACCATATCCTAAACCCATGATGACTCAAGGACTAACATAACATGCCCCAAAACTGTTGGATTATCCATGCTGTAAATTGCCAAAAATTGTCTCCACATATATTGTTTTGCTATTCGTATATAAAAAGGGTATAGTTCAGAAAAGTCAGAAAAATAAGTTAAAATATTAATTTAGAAATATTTAAATAATTTATTTTTACTATAATTTGTTGGCAAAGAGCGTTCTTTAAATTCCGAAGGTTCGTTAGTCTGAAAATGAAATATCCAAAAATGAAATCGGGTCTTTTAATCCTAAAACTAATGATTTCGGCGAAGTCTTAGGTTAAGAATTAGGGTGGGGCTTAAAACCATACAAACTGTCATTTCGAATGGCGTATCCAAGGATGGAAGGGGTTGCTTGATCTGTATTAACATAAACTTAGACATAGTTGTGGCATAATAACTTTAAGGGGAAATAATGGGGTTATTTTTAGTTTGGTATGCAGGACGTATATGTGGCGAGAAGTGGGGAGGGGTAATTATTTTACCTCCCTTCTCGTGATGATGCCAGTCTGAAATTAAAGTATTATAAATCAAACCCAATTTCATTTTATTAGCATACGCACATGCAAACGCAAAGACGAGTACACGCAAACAAATACACATACATAGACACACACATACACACACACACACACACACACACACGCACAGACACACACGCATACACACATGCAGACACACGGACGTAGACAAAACCTACCTGCACACACCCTCGAAAAACCTGCTTGTACAGCTATAATACTTGTGCAACGACCATAAGTGCATTTGAAAAATACGCCTTTTCCCCACCCTACCCCGTCGATCGAACTTACTGAGCATTTGACCCATCGCCTACGGAATCCTGTTGGGCTATAGTATTAGTAAACACAAGGATTTCATATCTCCAAGTGAACGGGTTAAAGTGTAAATGTGCGTGGGTGGAATAAAGAGAAGGATTATTGTACGGTCATGTTTTGGCATGTTTGCATTTAACCAGGGTTGTTATTTTCTCCTGGTCGAACAGAACACACGGCTTTGGCAGTCTGGCATTAGTCAAATATGAGTCTATATCTTGCTGCAAACAAGTGGCGTATAGCATGATTGACTTAATAGGGATCGAGTGTGTGCAAGTACATTATTGTGGTCACCATCCATGTATTGTTAGAAAAATATACAGTGTAACCAATAATTATTTGGACACCTTAAATACCAAAAAAAAAAGAACCCTTTTGTTTCAATGATGCGAGACCAAGTTTTGGGAAAAAAAGCCACATAAAATGTATTAATATATGTATATTATTTAGATGCTCCTTCATTGAAATCAAGATGAAATAAGACCATTAAAATATATATATAAATCAAATACATGTAGCAAGTTTCCTATTTTTCAAGGTGTCCAAATAAGTATTAGTTACACTGTATACAAGTTTCCGTATGTTTCATTTGGTCTTGGCCAATATTTGGGAGGAGGTGCTCGGTCCCATTCTATCCCTCTTCTTCCCGTAGCTGAGCCACTGGCTCCGATCCAAGAAGTATAATTTCAAAGCAATACACTAACCGACGTTCACTGTGCACGCTTGTTCTGCGTGATCAGTCTCTTTTTATTTAACGACCGGGCTGAACGGCAATGTCAATGCTGTATAAGGAGTTCTAGAGAATAGCACAGTTCTGACTAATTGACTGACTTGACGTTCAAAATTATTTATTTGGGAAGACGGTGAAAGAGGGGCGGTGCTGGTGGCGGTAACTTGACAAATGAACATGGATCGTTCACATGTTTTGACTTGAAACTGTACAATCTGATGCATACATATAGGCTAAAGAACATTCTGACTCGACGACATGAAATATAATATGAGTATGTAAGTAATGATTCTACTGGAAAAAAGATTTGTTATTTTTTGCCTGAATAAAATAACAAATATGCACCCCTAAATAATAATAGGAAAGTGACATTAAATGTACAGTTCAACAGTATATGATGCATAATTGTCTTGATAAATGCGTTATAGCCTAAATCAGTGGCATAGCTATGGGGGGCAGGGGGGAGGGATGGGTACAATATATACAGATGCACTTGCATGATAAATTAGTTTCAATTACGGCAAATCGTGACATCATTTACAAAAAACGCGTTGTTTTTAATATAATATAGATTTTAATTATTATCAATAAAGGAATGCAAAATATAAAATATTAATATATACCAATGCGAGGGCCAAGGCAATAGGTCCGACATATCCCTGTTAACACTTAAATAGACAATATACTGATACATTTACATTTTACAAGTTTACAAAATGTATATGTAGCCTCGGTATAAATGGGCAATTAAGGTTATTATTTTTATTATTATTTATGTATTCATGTTTTCTCTAAAAATACAAGGTAGGCCGTTCTGTTGAAAAACTGCTTTACAGCGGCGCCCTGTATGAGACATATCAATATACACATATATTACAATATAGTTAAAGGCAGAATATATACATTAGATAATAAACAACATCGTAAATTAAAACTGAAATAACAAAAGCTACAAAAATATACATTCATGTACATGCATTCATATCCCAATCACCCTATCTGCTAAGGTTAGTTGGTAGCTAATTTGAAATTGTAGTAAAAACTAACATAATTGCAATACATTTGCTAATATGTTGGCTTGTCAATTAATCATACTGTAATTTCGCGGCTCTGGTCAATGACAACACGTGCTATTTCGACGGAGCATACATATTTAAAAAATATATACAACACCACATAATATATCGAACAGACATGAGGAGGAATAAAATACATTTTTAACCTTACTTGACCGAACGGATTATATTTGGGACTTTAAAATATATCGTACAATGCGCTGGTTTAGCACAGTATTCGTAAATACCTTGTAGTGGAAATTTCAAAATCTAGAATAACTATCGGGTTGAATTTCACCCTCATATTGCCCAACTTATGTCCAAGATAGCAGTTGATACACGGTATATGTATTGATAACACACCATACGCACTTAAACTACATTTCAAGCACTTGACCATAATTTACAAATGAATTGCAATTATACAAAACAGCATATAAGAGAGTTAACACAGAATACCAACGTTTAGATACAATATGGAAAGATAGTGACATAGACATGATAACCGACCTCCTTAAACGTCAATTAATGAAGATTGATATCAAACCAGTCGACGTATGTAGCCACTTCACGACTATAACTCACAACGTCACATCTCTTGGAAATTTGAAGAATATACGACGATACATGGCATTGTAACACAATATTCATATTTGCATGATTGGCAAAAATACAAAATACAAGTAAATGGTATTTCAAAAAAAAAAATGACCTGCACAATCGAAAGAATTTACAAATATATGCACAAATATTGATCTGAATCTACGTGAAGAGTTATACACAGCTAACGTGTTCAATTGTTTGCTTCTATTATTATAATTTCTTTGGCACTATATTAAAATTCGAAAATCTACATAAACAGCAGCATATTTAAAGAAACAACATGCATGCTACAGTATTGAGTGTATGCTACAGTATGGATTAGTATAAAACAGTCTGATTTCTCGTACTGCCTTATTCAATATATGTGTATGTTTGTTTCAGGTTACTTACAAGGAGACAAAATTATAATATTACCATGTAACACCGCAAATTAAGACGTGCCCTAATTAACTTGAAATATATTTACAATATATGATATGTACAAACTTAAAAAATATACATAGCTTAGCAAAATGGCATCGAAAAAATACTTCACACGCATGATAACTGCAACTACCGGCATATAGTTTTAAGAAGATTAGTGTCCATTTCCATAAAAAGTACAAACTTTGTATGAAAATGTGAGTTTCTTACATATCATCAAGCAGTACAATGGTAAAGTGGCATTGTACATTTTTTAGAATGTTTTTAAGCAGCCAGAATTGAAAAGAATTGAAAAGACTTGAAAAGACTATCGGGCTGAAATTTCACCCAGATTGCCCAACTCCTGTCATAGCTAAAAGTTGATACACGATGTACACTACTCACAAAATGTAAGTACCCCTAGCATTTTTACATTTATCAAAAAAACAAACTGTTTCACCGAATTTAATCGTTCAAAAAGAAATGAACGGAAAATTCGGCTACGCACAATCTATGTGGTAATGGTTACCAAAGCGTTATTGTTTTATCATAAAAAATGTATTTTCTAAAACAAAGTACAACAAAAAAGTTCCACTTTCAGTTTTATTTGGCATGGAGGGTACATTTTCAATACCTGTGAACTTTTTTTATTGGAGATTACCCGACACACAAATCTATTAGCCTAGGTAATCTACTAATACCGCTGCATTGTTCTTAGTGACACCATTTAAAAAATAAACATGAATTTTTCTAAAACAGCAGGCCTTCCAATATGAAATTGTTGAAGACTAGAGTGACCGAAGTCATGTCCTGTTTTCACCGTTATCGTTGTTTTCACTAGTCTGTTATGTAAGTTAGGACTACTGTCCACTGCTGCATTTTTTTACAATCGAATCGGTTTTCGGAAGCTTACTCGTATGAAAAATGTACCCTCTATGCAAATAACAAGTAAAAGTGCAACTTTTTTTTTGTATACATGTAATTTGTTTTATAAAATATTTTTTAATGATGATAACGTAACGCTCTGGCATTTATAAGAAAATTGCGCATCCATTACTAGTTTAATTATCAACATCGGCGAAATGCTTTTTGAGATATATGAAATAATACTAGGGGGTACTTACTTTTTTGAGTAGTGTATATAAAGCTTCCTTACTGTATGTACTTTCACCCACATGCGTTATTTTTTTTCTTTATGTTAAACCGCATGAGATCTTGATTTAGATATTTGTATTAATATTTGTTATTTGTCATTTA
Source organism: Dendraster excentricus (assembly GCA_031471515.1). NCBI lineage: Eukaryota > Metazoa > Echinodermata > Echinoidea > Clypeasteroida > Dendrasteridae > Dendraster > Dendraster excentricus. Next base: position 6,555 of record JAUELG010039626.1, on the reverse strand, counting down.
TGTCAAGAATATTTCAAATTTAAAAATTAGAATCCACAATAAATATTGTTAGACGGCCGCCAATAATTTTATTCAGGCTAGTCTGACTTATGTGCACATTATACGATTATTCTAGCGTAATATGAATGTATATTATGCCTTGACACGTGAATGGAAAATTCATTCAATCCAGCAATAAAAGCAAATAAAGACTATATATGAAATGCATGTTGACAATTTTAGGTACACTTTTATCTGTTCTAGCCTGAATGCACAATAGTATGCATAAGAATGCCGGTTAGAGATGCCATGTTGAACATATTGGTAACCCCAACTTTAGTCAAATAAATTTCTTGATTATTTTCCCGACACAAAAATATCCAGTGCTGATTGTTTAATTCATTGTTATACGTTACCATCACCATGTAAACTGGAGTAAACAAAAAAAGCGTATAACTCTTCGCATGATCATATCTTAAAATCTTGTCGACCAAAATTATTCAAAATGACACACATGATTAATTAAAAACTCTGTTCTCAACACATTACAGTAGCTAACCAGTTGCCCACTTCAAACAACCGCAGAAAGCACTGGCATGGAACAACTTCCGGGTTCACATGTCATAGTATAAGGGACAATCCGCATGTCAATGCATACGCTCAGTGCAGCTCTACAGGAAGAGAGGTCTGAACGGTCTCCCCAATCATGTAGGATAACAGAGCCTGGTGGACAGCAGGCTTAGCAGATGCACTGCTAATTCCAAGCACATGGTTAGCACACCATCTATTGATTTATGTCTTTGGGTAACCATCATTTCAATTTGTCCTGACTTCCTCACCTGCCTTAAACTCTGTTGCCGAAATGTTCAGACTGTGACATGACTGTTGATATGTATAAAGCAGGCAACGGTTCCATGCCAGTGCCTTTTTCAGTTTATTTAGTAACGTAGCCTCCTGAATATTGACACGTCCATGTAATTCCGCGTGTCATTTTAGTCAATTTATGACAAATTTTAAAGATTTGACGATCTGAAAATTGTATGTTTCTTATTGAATCCGGTGTTTAATGTAATTCACATTGTACTGTTTTATTTTTTATGCAGTATCGAACATTATCTCATTTACTTTATAATGATATTAAATAACAATAATAATACATCCCTCTCCATTGCACCGGGCTGGGGACCGGCACTACGGAACTGCTATAGAGCCAAAACAATGTAATGATCTAGGTGATACAAACCACATTGCGATTAAATTGCAATAACATACATGTCATATTGGTGTATGTGGTGCCATGTAGAAAATCATTACACTTACTAGAAGACAAACGGTGTGGAAAGTATAAGGTAAAATATTCTTACATAGTACACATTGATCCCGTAATAAACAAATATTACTTATCCAAATATGAATCATATGAATGAACGTGCATATCTAATACCTTACTCACAACATCCGGCCTCGGTAATTAGCACTCGTCCGTAGTGGCTGGATTACCATGATTACTATAGCTAGGCGACTTCAGTTTTCTGTTCCAGTAACTTGGGTTTAATTTCAGGAGATCTCGGTGTTCTATTGGCTCCCGTATCTTTGGAATTTCCAAAATGTAGAAGTGAAAAGCATTTCTTCATATCTGCAAAAAGGATGGAAAAAAGTTACTACTTCATTTAATATCGATAGGTTACCATGTTTACTTTGCAGTTGCTTGATCGCAGTCACAGGGTGATTTATGTGAAATGCCAAACAAGTTGATTCGACATGGAAAAGGAGCTACCATGCAAGCTGACAGTTAAAGACTAATTTTTGTAAATCACTGGTTTGCAAGACCTGAAAACATCTCGGATGAGAAATTTAAATGTCACATATGATGAGTTTAATGTTTATGATACTCATATACTCAAAAATTGAGGAATATAAAGGGATAGATTATTTGATATACAAAGCCCTGCAGATAAAATTGTTTTAAGGTAATTAAAATCTGACTGTTGTATCTGAGAGAACATGCAGTTTTGACTTAGAATAAACAAGAGACGGCTGAATTATCAATACATGCATCTGATCTTTTAATTATTTGGGGCCGAAATAATTAAATGACTTAAAGAAAAATATATAAAAATACTTACAAAAATGTTCAAAAGCGTGTTTTGAATAGTTAATGATGATCTTTCTATTTGATGATTAATTTATTGAAACATGACCTGCATAATTATTTTTTCAAGTATGCTTGAAACCAATGCTTTTTTCGAAAGGGCCCTGTTGTATTTGAATGGCTCTTTTTGAATAATGGCATGCATTTTACATAGGCGTCCGTTATTGTGTATACCTTTCGTGCATGGCGGAGATATAACTATTAGTTAAATAATAAATTACTCTCTATGTTTGGCTACTAAAGTTCAGCCTTACCAAAACTGTACTACCCCTTTAACTGAACATTCCTCATAAAATAATTGCAGCAGGATGCAGTAACATAAGCTAAGGAATAGATTAGTCTGCACCGTTGTCCTAATGGTCCACGTATTAGACAGATTTAGGGTGTGTTTATACTTAATTTCCGAGTCAGCGTTTTGAAACACTATTCCAAAACACTGATTCAAAACGCCGTTTACGGGAGTACTGTTTATGCTCAACATGTTTTGCAGAGCTGATTTCGTGAACATGCACCGTGCTTGCGCTGGCTAGTTGACCCAATGAGGCAGGTCACCGCTTTTGAATTGAGTGTATTGTACGTGAACCGGAAAGGCGTTTATATGACGTATCTAAACGTCTTTATACATGATGTTGCGTTTATGCTTCCCCAGAAACCCTTATTTGAATCGCCGATTGTAATCGCCGATTGTAAACGTACAATTTTATGCGTTTAGAATCTGCGTTTACAATCGGCGATTATAAGGAAATGAGTCCGGACACAACAACGTTTTGCACTAATCACATTTGAGAAGCCTGATTTTGGCCCAGAATTTGAGCATAAACACACCCTTAGACTTAATTGTCATTAACGAGGGCCGCCTGGGAAAGCACCAGGTAATAACGTCGTGTACAGTGAGCGTGCCCGCATGGCTGTCAGTGGACCTGCGCCACCGATATATATCAGCTATAGCTGCACGCCAATGTTCGATATTAAAAAGTCCGAAAAGCAATGAAAACGCAATATTATTAAGATCTCATCTAATCTACAGTATTTCTTTTTTTCATGTTTACAAGGCTTTTGAAACAAGAACGATAAACTGCAAAAACGGCACAAAAATGCGTTCGCAAACGACTTGAGTTTTGGATTTGTTAACTTCGGGAAACTGAGATCATTCTGAATGTTCGGTAAATATATGTGCTTATCATTTTATTGCCACATAAAAAGATGAATTTGAGTGCGAAACACACCGTGTTGAGACGAGATCGAATGAAGCCGCCTACTAGTTTAGTAGTCCGGGAGCTAAGACCAGCAAAATGTTTTTTCGTGCAAAACACAGCACAAATTTGGTTCACTCTGGCGTGTTTCAGGGATGCTTATATTCTAGCACAGAGTTATGGTAGCAACACTATTATTTTTTTCAGTCAATTATACAAATTTATTTAGAAAATTCATTTTTTGTCTGTAAAATCACCTAAATAATGGCTCAGAATATGCTAATTTTGTGCATTGATATTATTTATGACTCAATTGACAGATATGCAACAATAAAAATTGCAACAGCCAAATTTTCCCTACGTATTTCTTTTTTTTCTTATGCATTTATTTTTTTCGACCTTTTTTATGTTTTTTTTTTCAAATGAATAAATCATTGAGCATTTTCCAACAATTTTATCCCCAACTGTTATACCTGCGGTAGGTAGATGAAACAATAACAAAGGTCTTGTGAATTCTAGGGGAAAAGGCCATTCCATAAGATGTGTACACAAATCACATATTGAGCACATATGTCCGGTCCGACATTCACTTACAGAAGGTCACATGACTTCGAACCCTTTACCTGTTTGCTGAAAATTTCATATCAAAATTTGCGCAAGGCATCAATTAAAAACTCTTGTAGATGTGCAAAAAATGCATGCGCGCATTGCGGAATTATTATGGACTTGGACATTTGGTCTCAAAATTTGCACAATGCTTCAATAAAAACAACTTGTGCAGTTGCGCGGCGATTCTTTAGCGCGTTGAGGGATTATCAGGCAAAACGTCAAGAGAGAGGGGATGGATACCACCCTACTGGTGAGCGTATGTACTGCAGTGTACTGTTCACCAGTGGGGTGAAATCCACCCCACCCTCTTGACATTTTGCGCGATAATCCCTCAACGCGCTAAAGAATCGCCGCGCAACTGCACAAGTTGTTTTTATTGAAGCATTGTGCAAATTTTGAGACCAAATGTCCAAGTCCATGATAACCGGGTATAACATTTCGAAGCAATATGATTTCTTGCAAGTGAACGTCGGCCCGAAAACTGTTAAACATTGTAATTTGTGTACAAATCCTATGGAAATGGCATTTTTTTTAAAGAATACACACAACCTTGATGAGTTTTCATTCTAACGACTACAATTATCACATTTTGGGATAAGAATTGTTGGATAATGGTCACACATGTATTGCATTTAAAAAAATGATACAAAACCAAAGTCGACACAACACAGAAATACATTACTAATTCCAAAAACGAACAAATAAATGTGGCTGTCGCAATTGTTTATACTGCAAACCTGTTAATTATAAATAAATAATATAAATGCATAAAATCAGCATATTCTGAGCCATTTTTAGTGACTTACAGAAAAAAAAAATTTCTGCTTAAATTTGCAAAAATCTAAAAAAATATATATATTTATACACTGCGTGGGTGTTGCACAAACTCATTAACTTAGTCCCTTCTGAACATTGGCTCCCGGACTATAGGGGCTCCTAAGGTTCATACTGATAGGGTTAGGCTATAGGCCTGTGTTAGCCGCAGATGCTGATGCTTGCGCAACACCCACCACATATTTTGTTTGTTAAATCTTTGCAAATTTATGCAGAAAATTACTTTTCTGTCTGTAAATCACTAAATATGGCTCAGAATATGCTGATTTTATGCATTGATATTATTTATCTATTATTAACATGTTTGGAGTATACAAAATTGCGACAGTCAAATTCGAATTATGTATTTATTTGTTTTTGGAATTTCTTATGTATTTCTATTGTTTTTTCTATGAAATAAATGTTTGACCATTATCCAGCAATTTTATCCCAAAATGTGATAATTGCAGTGGTTAGAATGAAAAACTAGACGGGAAATTCGTCATGTGAATGTTTGTAAAAAATAGTGATGAGATGAACAATTTCTGAAAAGAGAAAGCATTTTTTTTTAATGTAACAGTTCTTGAAAATTCTTTAATAAATGTGGGGCCCCACATTCAAAGTCTAAAACATCAACCATTTAACATACATAATATGTGCATGACGATATACAAGAATAAAATCTATAATACAAGTTTACGTCTGCTTATACACATTCAACGAAAGCTAGCAATCTGCACTATTTTGCCTGTGATGTTAAGAGTTATCGTGTTTTGGATAGTGAATGCAGTTGTGGTCAAAATTATAAATAGCGACTATTTTATTACCCTTATTTGTAAATTTGTTAAACAGGGTAGTATGTTTTAGATTATTAAACGACTCGTTTACAATTATCGACGAGGGTTTTACAATTGAGGGTTTTATCATCAAAACTGTATGCTCATTTGAATTTGACATTCAGTTTTTCATTAACTCGCACAGGTTTAGATTCAGTATTGCCCTGTATACCAATACTCCAACTATCTCTTTGATACTTTCCTCATTTCCCTGTCCCGATTTATTCACCTTCACGGCTTACAAAATGTTCAAATGTTAAGCAAGCAACTTTAACGTCAAGCCGAATAAAAATAATGTGCCTTTTGTAAGACATATAACAATCTCTGTAAACTTACCAACAATATAATTATTCCATTATACTTGCTTACCTTCTCGGATTGTTCCACGTTTTATGAAGATGATTATCAGTATTGTGCAGAAAAAACCACCGATGACACATCCAGCTATTACTTCTTTCTTGCAATCTGGAAATACAAATGCTATACATTTATTTCCTGATCGGAATCGACCTCTCTCTCCTTATGGTAGGCGTAGCACAAGCCATCTTTACATATCTCCAAAATCCTCTTTCAGGATGAATAAGGTAACCATCGGGTTAGATAAGTACACATCAAAAAATATTTTAAAGAGAGGGGGTGGGGTTGATGCTGATTTTCCCCGATAGGGACTATATTTCGATTTTAGAAAAGTCATGTAATATAGGGTTTCCCATTCATTTTCAAACAAATTAAACCATTGATTACCTCAATTTCGTCCCGAGAAGATAGGAATCTGCAATTTAGACATTTGATTTCGTCATTGCCATTAAAATTGATCAATGCTCATTCTAATTCAACATTCTGGTTATTCTTTTGGTTATTCGTAATTTTGCAATGGAATTCGGGTTCCATGACAAATGCTCCGCCGACATTTGCTCCGCCGACAATTGCTCCGAAAAATACGACAAATGCTCCGCGACAAATGCTCCGCGAC
>JAUELG010039515.1:0-11510 GCA_031471515.1 Dendraster excentricus | reverse complement strand
TTTCATGGACCAAATTTGGTCTTCATATCTCAATCCTTTCTATGAAAGGCTCAAAACTTTTCAGTCACCCCTCGTAGGTAAATGTAATTTTTTTTAGTAAGTAGTAAATAACCCATTCTTAGTAAATGCAATGTGCAGTTATTCATTATATTTATTTATATGAGTTTAATTTTCTTTATATTTTGTTAGATTATGCTTATTAAGTTGAAGTTTCATATGTTGTATAGATTAATGTTACTTTGTGAGAGCTTATTATGTTTTTGAATTGTAAAGCGCTTAGAGACTAATATTAAGCGCTATATAAATTGAATTATTATTATTATTATTATTATTATTCACTAATAGTTCTGAAAAAAGAAATTACAAGTTCTAGTTCCTAACATTCTATTTGACCAAACTGTACTACCCCTTTAAGCATTCTTACACTGTCACAATGGATGCTAAAAAGAAATGTAATTTCCATACTAACAAATGATGGTATGAAATTCAATACAGCGAGTGACATAGATAATACTTTTGGTAATACTTTGATAAAGATACAAAATCATGTATAAATGACTCGTGTAATTCAATATCACACCAATATATTTGAAGGTAGAAATAACATTTGTATTTATAACATACTTGATCAGTCAGTCAAATATTGATTTGCGAAAATGATAACATAAATTGTATTATATATTTCATTAAGTTAATTATTGGCACATAGCAAACGAGATATTGATCGAAAGATTATTATAAATTAATGTTCATTAAGAAGTAAGATTTTCCCACTTGTTACATTTGACAATGAATTGACATATAAATATACAAATATATAACATTTATAATATAATTCAACAGCCAACATCTTTTAAATAAAGTATATATCAAATCAAACTACCGTTCAAACATCTTTAAATGTTATATAATATAATAACTTCCATATAAATACAGTATTAACAACTTAATGTTATTATATATATTACGCCCCCCCCCCCCCTCTTTCAACAATCTATATAACGCCACCCTTTTCTACATCCAGTACTAATTTCACCATAGAATGATACAACAGTTTAGAAACAAATATTACGGTACATCTCAGTATATATACAGTTCCAAGAGTATTCAGTATCTTTTCGATGAATAAGATTAACATCAAATCAGTATATCGTAATTAAACATATTTTAAACTAAGTTTTCATTTTGAAGCAAATCAAATCTTTAGGCTATCCAGCGTTTTTGAATAAAAAACTCGTCCATGAATATTGTAGCATATTAATCATTCAAATTAATCAAGATATACAATTGGTCCTAATATGGTTATCTTATCAGTACTTTACGAGATATGACTTATTTTTCGAAAGAAAACACCGTTTATAAAAATCGCATCATCTTTATAATTAATCATAAGCTTTTGCGACTGGGGAATAAGAACAAAGTTATATCTTTATCCTTCAATTAACATTACCGTACATTTGCTATACTATAAAAGAAACGCTTTGCATTAGGATAATTTAGATGTTTTTTTAAACTAGTATTCTTTGGTGTAGCGTGTTTAAACTTGTATATTTGCTTGAGAGAGAGGGGGGGGGGTAGGAAGACAAGCGTATAATCGGGACGTATGTTCTGCATTTCTGTATATTTTACAGGATTTGTTTTCTTGTGTGTATTGCTAATGGGAAATGTGCGCTCGTGACCCAATATAACTCCCGTAGCTACACCTCTGAGTCAAATGGTATCTCCTCATAACGTTTGCCCTCAGTAGGTGTATCCGATGTAACTGTCTCTTTCGTCTTGCAATCATGGTTATGTTGTCTTTTCAAACCAAGTTTCTTTTTCAGTGAAGCACGAAATCTCCTTCTTCCCGGTTTACCGTTGACGTTGCTTGGTTTGGACCCTCCAGACTCGAGTGTGTAATAGAACGCTTTCAAATAAGAGTCTCCCGATGTGTCATCCGGCGGCAACTTCACACATGCTTCTTGTGGCGTTTCGTAGAGATGTTGACTGCTTCCGGAATCTGGTCCATAACAACGTTGTTTATCGCGCTCATCAGATGTAGCGGTTTCATGGTTGGTATCACTGTCGAGGTTAAGGGTGTAATAGAGACTTGACGACGCTCCTTGGATTTCCCCGAGGTCATCGGTGTCGGTTGCTTTGATTCTTGAACTGCTCATCGTCCCATATTCCCCAACTTTTGTAGTTTCATTTGGTCGTCTTTGACAGGTTGTCGATTGTACAGTGAAGGTGTTTGATGCTACACGATCTTTTCTCCAGTCATTTGAGTTTCTAGTTGTATTTATGACTTGATATCCTTCATCACTATCTTGAATATCAAGAATATGCGTGACGTTTGATTCACTAGATCGTACGTTATCACAGTCACAAGTAGCTTCAAGAATGGATTTTGACGGAGCATCCTCGGATTCAAATTCGATTGAATGTTGCATTGCGATGGAGGCATATTTATCATCTTCTCTATTGTCTTTGCTTTCGGGATCAAGGGTGTAATACAGAGTCGATGGCGTCGCCTGAACTTTGGCGATCTTACCCGTACCATCCTCATCGATGGTTTGCTGCCCAGCACTGCTCGAGTCTGTTGTATCAGACCCTGCATATGTTTCGGGACATTGTGATGGCGTTGAATGCCCGTGAAATTCATGCGACGACGCGCCACAATCTGTGTTGAGGACACCAGGGTCCAATGTTTCTGTGATGGCTTGATTCGCCCCCTCACTTACTATGCAATTAATTATATTTGTATCACCGTTTTCAACCGAATTACAGTCACAAGAGCCTCGGTTGTGTTGAGATGATGTTGAAGGGGTGGACCCAGAGAAATCATGACGGTGAAATTGGTGGTAATGTTGGATATGTTGTTCGATTGCTTCCTTTCCATGTCGTGAGGGGTGTTGCAACGTTGAAGAATGTAAAGAAACTTTTTGCAGAGATGATGAGGACTTTAATAAAGTCATACTCGATGGTCTGAAAGCTAAGGCGTCTCTAAAGGAAGCGATATCAGTATGAAGTTTGGTCGATTTGCCATTAAGTTGATCTTTGGAAAAAGCGACTGGAGATCTTTGAGACATGTGGTCGGACTGTTTTGTCATGTCCGTAGGAATAGGTTGAAGTGGTAAGGACATGACAGACCTGACTGAAGGTTTTCTGTGTATTGGGCGGAATTGAATTCCGTTGTCCAGTGCTGTTCCTGATCCTTGATTTACGTGGTTACGAGAATATGACATCACGTTTTGTCTGGAACCTTTCCTTCTTACGTAAAAAGAAGCACCGATTACAAAGATAATAATGATAACAAATAGAACACACACTGAAGCGATTAAAGCGCCGGTTGTCGATCGAATGTCATACGGAGGCGTCTTTGTTTCCGTGGATGTTGCCTGGATAACCTTCAACAAAGCTTCTGCCATCAATGTCGTTCCGTTTACCGATAATTCACAGAATACAGATAATCCATCATCTTCTGACAATACTCTGCGCACATGAATCAAGTTCCCTGAGATGTTCACCTCCCGAGATAGCGTTGATAAAGTCCAGTTTACCTCTTGATGGTCAACATTCCATTCTCCAACGAAACACTCAAATATGGCGTCCTCACCTTCAGCCACTGTATTTACCAAAGGCGCTATGCCGACAGGGTGGTTTTGAGAGTTTGTATCAAATTCACATGTAGATGTCTGGTTGCCTGCGAAGCAATCATATCTCGACAACTCATCGGTTACATTCGTTAAATTCAGATGACGTCTTGCAATAACCTTGTTCTGAAGGATGATGTTTGGAATAATACTTTCACCATTCTTTGTCAATCTAAGCATCTCGTCGCCATCAGTTGAATTTTCAGTTACATTGTTGTGTTCCACATTATTTCTACTGCATATCACATCGACTGTTACACCTCCTGATTGATGCAATGATCTAGGTAAAGGGCTCGTTACACATTTCGTTGTTGCCGCATGTGCGAAGATGTAAAAGTAAACCGTCCTTGTTACTCGCTGTTCTTGTTCATACAATGCACATGTGTATGTCTTGTTACCAGGTTCTTTAAGCGTAATGTTGACTAGCCCATTTGAGCACTCGTTATCATAGCTTGTCAATGCACCTTCCACTATACTCTCCCACGTACCACCGTAATGACATGTCCCCAACGCAATAGGACTGCCCTCTGAATGTTGGCCACTCCATCTGACTTCCAATCGTAACATTTTGTCAAAAATAGGTATATGTGAACATTGCAGTTGGATTTGAGTCCCAACCATTGACTCGTAGTAGAAATGATTCTGTTCATCTCCCAAGATGCATACAGCCATGAGGCAGAGAATTGTAAAATTAATCTTCTTCAAGCAAGTCATATTGAAAGTCCTATCATCGCATAGTATGGCAGAAAACAGTGTTACTTTCCCTTTACGAAATGTGTTTCCTTACTACTCTCTTTTTATACATCTCTGTAGATGTATGCTTCATGTGTAAAGAGAAAGCCAGAAAAGAAATAAGATGTAACAAACATGACTTGTTTCCAATCGATAAATGACAATATTCTGATTGCACGCTAATTATGAACACTGCGATATAATATCAATGAACGACCAGATTGCTCCAATTTATTTTCCTTTGATCGTGTTTCGCCTTTTGCTCTCGATAATAATAATGTGCAAAGAAAGCAATTAAATGATATCACTTGTCATTACTTAGAAGCATCTAAACACTGGAACAGTAATGCCAATCCAAGAATAAAGGCGGTCGTTTGGTTTAAACCATTATATAAACAGGCCGGCGTTATAGAGGAATACAATAAACGTACAATACATTAATAAGCGACAAGAGAAAGCCCAAAAAGAAATAAGATGTAACAAACAGGACTCGTTTCCAGTTGATGAATGACAATATTATGATTGCACGCTAATTATGAACATTGCGATATAATATCAATGAGCGACCAGATTGCTCCAATTTATTTTCCTGTTATCGTGTTTCTCATTTTACTTTCGATAATAACAATGTGCAAATAAAGCAATTAAATAATATCTTCGGTCATTAAAAAAAGTATCGAAACCCTGGAACATTAATATTCATCCAACAATAAAGGTGGTCGTTTGGTTTAAGCTATTATGGAACCATGTCAGCGTTATATTGATCTTTGTCTTAATCGATTTAGTTTTTTTGCATCTCTAAATTTGTTTTTCAATGCATGATTGCTTTCTTCTTCCTATGATAAGTGCAAATCCAGCTTTGGATCTACCAATGTTCTCTCTGTTCATGAAAAATATAATAATTCTCTTCCCACCGTTTTTAAACTAATGACGTTGAATTAACAAAAGTCATGTTGCATTTGCATGTTTTACTTGTTCATATCATAACAGTCATAACATGTCCGTATATGGAGAGGCGGAGGCGGAAGCGGAAGAGATGCGGCAGAGGGACTTCCTTGCACTGAGTGGAATGGAGTACCGTTGTCCAGTGCTGCTTCTGGTCCCTGATGTACAGTAATATGCTCATGAGAAGTTGTCATCTTCGTTGTAATTCTACTTCCGCTTCCTCTCATTTTCACCAATAACAAGATCAAGGAGGTGGTCATGAGAAAAGCAAGAAGTGCACGAAATGCCACAGATACTTCTGAGATCAAGGTATCTCTACATATGCATTTGGCAATTGATTTATAAGTAAAACGTTTTTCTCTCAACCTATATGCAAGGATGAGACTTTCAATATGACTTGCTTGAGGAACATTAATTTGATAATTTTCTGCTGCATGACTGTATGCGTCTTTGGAGATGACCAGCATCATTCCACCTACGAGTGAATGGTTGGGACTCAAATCCAACTGCAATGGAAAATGTCTACCAGATGGAGTCGCCAACATTCGAATGGCAGTCCTCTTGTTTTGGGGACATGTGATCGCGATTAATTGTGGAAAATTATGTTCCAAAGTGAATTGACAAGTTCGAATAACGAGTGCACAAAGGGGCTAGTAAACATTACTCCTAACAAACCTGGTAACACGACATACTTGTGCGAATTGTATGAACAAGAAGAGCGAGTAATACGGACGGTTTACTTTTACATCTTTGTCTGATTCTTATAAGGTATGATGCGTCTCTCGACTGTTGGTAAAGTAGGGATGTCTTCTCCCAGCTCACTAAGCAAAACGCTTCTGTGTGTGCTGATATGGTGAGGAGATGTCTTTGAAGATGGCGCCGTAATAACCTTTAATATAGCCTCTGCAGACACTATCGTTCCACTTAGCGAAGATTCACAGAATACAGATAATCCATCGTATTCTGAAGATACGTTGCGTACAACAAGTATGTTTCCTGAGATGTTCACCTCCCGAGCTGGCGTTGGATAAAGTCCAGTTTACCTGTTTATAGTTAATGTACTTACCTTCTTCAACTAAACATTCAAAGGTGGCATCCTCGCTTTCGTATTTTATATTAACTAATGGCACTATCTCAAAATAATAGTTTAGCGATTTTGTATAAAATTCACATGCAGAAGTATAGTTGTAAACATTACATGCATATCGCGACAACTCCTTAGTTACGCTAGTTGAATTTAAATTCAGTCTAACAATAATCTTGTTCGGATGAGGAGTCACAATCTCATAGTTCTTTTTCAGATGAAGATTTGGAACATTAGAGGTTGAATTTCCCCCTACATCATCGTCGAATGCAGTATTCCGCTTGCATATCATGTCGACTAAAACACCTTTCGAGACATTCGAATAGTGCGATGAATTCGGTACAATGCGTGCAACACATTTCGTTGGCGCTGCACGTGTGAAAACATGAAAGTAAACTCTTTCAGTGAGTGTGATATCCCGTCCTCGTATAGTTCACATGTGTATGTTGAGTTACCTGGCTCAGTTTTCTTGATTGTTACTTCGAAACAATCTCGGGCTGGAACAATGCTGCCTTGAACGACGGCCCATTTACCACTCTGATCGCATACGTCATACAGCAAATCATAACCAAGTAGCTTTGCGAAAACCAAACCATATTGACACCTTAAAGAAAGTAAGACGATATGAAATACACAAGCATTCACAACTGAGATGGGATCAATTATTGTCTTTAGCATACCTCGTCATTCAATCTATTCCGATATTGTTTCAACCTTTTGGTCAGTTTGCCTCGTTTGTTTCGAAATAAATGAATAGATGAATTAAAATTAATTTCTTTTGATCTTCTTTATTATTTTGCTTTCGATCATAATGACATGATATCAGTAGTCAATAATTGATCGATGCAAGCACTGGGACTTGTATTGTTATCCAAAATACACGATGTTGTTTTATGTGAACAATATCCCGGTGTATGGATCGATCAAAGCCACTCGCGTCTCGAGTGATTCTACATGGCTCCCTGGTTGCTTTCTTCTTATAAATATGACACCAGGTTTGGATTTATTAGAGTGATCATTGTTTATGATTTATTGCACGTTGCAGTTTTGTTTATTACTAAATCATATGGTTTTCCGTTCACGTGTCCGTATAGCAAGTGGTGGAAGCGGAAGAGACACAGCTAAGGGTTCCAGGTCTGCTTCTACAGTTGATTAAAAAATGTGTAGTATTTATGAGAAGTTGTTTTTAATTGTAGTTCCTCGTCTACTCATTTTCACTAATAGAAGAACAACGAAGGCAGACAGGATGAAAGCAAGAGGCGCAAGAAATGCCACAGATGCAACAAAGATCATGTCAATATATGATGTCTGATTTATATCAGGTGTGATACATCTCTCATCTGACGGTACGATACCGGTGTGTTCTCCCTGGTAGTTGCGTAAAACGCTTTTATGTGTGCTGCTATGGTAAGGATGGGTCTTTGAAGGGGGTGTTAAATTGACCTTCAATATAGCCTCTGTCGATACTGTCGTTCCATTTAGTGATGATTCACAGAATACATATAATCCATCGTCTGATGGAGATGCATCAAGTACATGAATCAAGTTTCCTGAGATTTTCACTTCCCGAACTGGTGTTGATACATTCCGATGCCCCTGCTTATATCCCATGTTACCTTCTCCAAGAAAACACTCAAATGTGACATCCTCGCTTCCGCTGATTGTATTAACTAATGTCATTATCCCGACGAAATCGACTGAAGATTGTGTATCAAACACACATGCAGGAATATAGGTGTTAACAACACATGCATATCGCGACAACTCCCTAGTTACGTTCGTTGAATTCAAATAACGTCTGACAATGATTACGTTTGGGTAAGTGATATAAGGAGTAACATTCTCATTGTTCTTTGTCAGATGAAGATTTGGGACATCAGGGTTTGAATTTCCCCTACATCATCGTTGAATGCAGTATTCCGCTTGCATATCATGTCGACTAAAACACCTTTCGAGACATTCGAGTAGTGCGATGAATTCGGTACAATGCGTGCAACACATTTCGTTGGCGCTGCACTTGTGAAAACATGAAAGTAAACTATTTCAGTCAGTGTAATATCTCCGTGCTCGTGTAGTTCACACGTGTATGTTGAGTTACCTGGCTCAGTTTTCTTGATAGTTACTTCGCGACAATCTCGGGCTGGAGTGATGCTGTCTTGTGTGCCACTGTGATCGCATTCACCTAAAACAAATGACTTATTCAAAGCTAGTAGGGCATTCCACTGAATTGTCATTCCAGTTATCGCTACCTTTTCAGAAATATTTATTTGGCAACGCAAGTTCACTGGAGACCCTTCGATTGTTGTCTGGTATAAATGGCTTATCTCCAACGCGCACACCGTCATACAGCAAATCATTACCAAGTAGCTTTGCCAAAACCAAACCATATTGACACCTTATAGAAAGTAAGACGATATGAAAGACACAAGCATACACACAAATGAGATGGGATCAATGATTGTCTTTCGCATACCTCGTCATCCAATCTATTCCGATATTGTCTCAACTTTTTGGTCAGTTTGTCTCGTTTGTTTCGAAATGAATGAATAGCTGAATTAAAATTAATTTCTTTTGATTTTCTTTATTATTTTGCTTTCGATCATAACAATGTGCGTATTAAATAATGACATGCTATTAGTAGTCAATAATTGATCGATTCAAACCCTGGGACTTGTATATAATTGTTAACCACAATTAACGTTGTTGTTTTATATGAACAATGTCCAGGTATATGAATCGATCAAACCAACTCGCGTCTAGAGTGATTCTTCATGGCTCCCTGTTTGCTTTCCTCTTATAAATATGAAACTAGGTTTGGATGTATTAGTGAACATTATTCATGATCAGCTGTGAAGAAACTGATTGGTTAGCAATAGCGCGTTGCAGTTTTGTTTATTACTAAATCATATGGTATTCCGTTCACGTGTCCGTATAGCGAGTGGTGGAAGCGGAAGAGACACAGCTAAGGGTCTTTCTGGTACATATATAGAGTTAAATGGGTTCCGACTTCCAGTTCTGCTTCTATTTCCGAATTTAAGGATTTGGAGTATTTGTGACATTTTTTTTTAAATTTTAATCCATATTCAAGGGTTTGTGTTGTTTTTTCCTAATTGTAGTTCTGCTTCTGCTAAATTTTACTAAAAGAACAACGAAGGCAATCAAAATAAAAGCAAGAGGCACACGAAATGACACAGATGCAACAAATATCATGTCAATGTAGGATGTCTGATTTATATCCGGTGTGATGCATCTCTCATCTGACGTTACGATCCGGGTCTGTTCTCTTTGGTCGTTACATAACACACTTGTTTGGGTACTGATAGAGGTGTCTTTGAAGGTGGTGACGGCATGACCTTCAATATAGCCTCTGTTGACACTGTCTTTCCATTCAGCGATGATTCACAGAATACAGATAACCCATCATCTTCTGGAGATACGTTGCCTACAACAATAATATTTCCTGAGATGTTCGCTTCTCGAGCTGGCATTGATAAAGTCCAATGTACCATGTTGCCTTTTCCATCAAAACATTCAAAGCTCGCATCCTCAGATGCGATTACGGTATTCACTAATGGCGTAATGCCAATAGGGTAGCTTTTAGAGTTTAGTCGAATTCACATGCAGAGGTATGGTTGTCAATTTCACATGCATATCCTGTTAAGTTGGTTGAATTCAAATGAAGTCTAGCAATAATCTAGTTCGGTTGAGTGATATTAGGAGTTATAATAGCATGGTTCTTTGTCAGATGAAGGATTTGGTCATCATTGGTTGAATTTTCTCCTTCATTATCCTCAATCGCAGTATTCTGCTTGCATGTTATGTCAACTGGGACACCTTTCGTGATATTCGAGTGATGCAATAAATTCGGTAGAACGCGTGCAACACATTTCGTTGGCTCTGCAATTGTGGAAACATGAAAGTAAACTATTTGAGTAAGTGTAGTTTCTCCATTGTTGTATAGTTCACACGTGTATGTTAAGTTACCTGGTTTAGTTAGCTTGATTGCTACTTCACGGCAATCAGGAGAAGTGAAAATTTCTTCTTTCCTGTCACTCAACGCATCACTCTGATCGCATTCACCTAAAAATATTGCATTTTTCAATTCTGTCAGGATATTCCAACGAATTGGCATTCCAGATCCGATCCCTAGTTCGGAAACATTTACTGGACATCGCAAATTTATTTGAGACCCTTCGATTGCTGTCTGGTATAAATGTGTCGTCTCCACCGCGCACACTGTTATACAGCAGAGCATTACCAAGTGACTTTTACATAGCCAAATCATATTGACAACTTAGCATGTGCTGGCTTGATCAGAAAGTCAGACGACAGGAGATGCACGCATAACTATAGATGTTCAATAAGTGTATTTCGCCTAGATCATCACCTATCAATTTCTATAATGTCTCAATCTGTTTATTTTTGTTTTACACAAAGTACCGCTAATTGGCACTTACGATAAAATCAAAAGATGTTTCGATCGTGTAGGTACTTTTACTTTCGAGAATGACAATATGCGTATTAAACAGTACAAATACATAATCAGTCACATAATGAATAATTTAAACCCTCGGACTTTTGTTGTAAATCAATGAATCAATTAACGAAATCGTGTGTTCCCACATTACCAGGTCAGCTTTAAATGAATCGAGTTACTTCGATTTCGTCCTCTTACTAATTCTAAGTATAACATCAATCTTGGCTTCGTAAATATTTAATTTGATTGAGATATGTATGATTCCATTTTACTTATGTACTAACTTGTGGCAATATGTTAGCAGATGACATCTTGTATCTGCACGTATTACTTGGCCATAGAGGACATTCATGTAACATGTCATATAGACAGAGGAGGATGAGGAAGTGGGTGAGACGCGGCAGAGGGAGAATCGTGTAATAAGTGGAGTTGAGTTTTGTTATCCAGTGCTGCTTCCGAATCATGATGTACGGTAATATTCTCTTCAGGCAAATTTGGCAGCTTCTTTGTAATTCTAGTCCCGCTTATTTCCATTTTAATAGCACAATAAAGAAGGCAGTCAGAATGAAACTCGCTTCTCACCATTTACAGGTGCGACGGAATAGTTTTGAAAGCGGGGGGGGGGGGGGAGGGGGCGTTG
>JAUELG010039404.1:0-11515 GCA_031471515.1 Dendraster excentricus | reverse complement strand
AAAGGCAAGGTGATCAGAGTACACATTGGGCAATATAGACACCGATTAACATTTATATTTTCCAAATTTGAGTCACAAGCTCAAAACCTATTCTTCTTCAATTAATTGTATATAAGTGTATGGACAATGACTGAAGAAGAAAACAAAAAATACTGAATATTGCTATTAAATCATTTCAGCTACTGACAATGGATGCATCGCCTATGTACTACGTACCGGTTTCAACACATCTCAGGTAAGTGAAACTTCATAATCTCCCAATGATTAATATCAAAATTAAATTGAATTCAAAGTATTGTATACTGTATCAATGTGTTATATTACCAATCATCCCTTATATGCTATTTTGAGCAAAGAATGAATGAAAACAAAAACCTTAACATACGTATTAAAATATAATTTGCATGATATTCTGTGTCTGATTTAGGTGAGTTTTGCAAAATCAGATATATTTTGAATGAAATGTTGGAAGTATCATTCTGAAAGAATTTATTTTATTTTCCTTATAATAGAGAACAGCTTGAAGACATTCCCTTTCTTTGACTTTCTACTTTTCTCACAATTGCTGCTGCCTCATACATTAACATATTTTTGATTGTGACTGTTTCTCTTTGTAAAACTACTGAAGGGCAAACTACTGAAGACCATCCTGTATGGAGTGAAGCGAGTGACTGCTAACAGCCTGGAGACGTTTCTCTTTATCCTTTTCCTCCTCATCTTTGCCATTGCTGCAGCATCCTATGTTTGGGTAGAAGGTAACAAAACTATGTGCACACAGATTCTGCCACTCGCATCAGCGATGAGTGCCCTATCTTTGGCTCTACCTAGCCATCCAAACCCAAACTTAAACAACTTGGACCCCGATAGAATTCACTGTCTGCATAGTTTGCAGGATGTTGCATAGAAGTTGTGTTGCCTAATTTGAAGGAAAAAGCATAGCACATTGATTGTTCATAATTTTATGCATTTATGCATTTGATTCCTTAGATACTGCATTCCTATCATTTAGTAAAGTATGTTTTCATTTTCAAATGTCTCAGATATAAAGAAGGAAGTTGTGAAACCCAAAACTGTTCCATGTTTCTATTGGTAAGAGGAAAACAACAACATATAATGACATTTGTAAGCTAGTGCTAAAACAGCTTTCCTTCCAAGATATATGTGGCTAATGTTGATTTTCTTCCCATTTTTTCTCCCGTTTTTATTTTGTTTACAGGAACCAAGGATCCCACAAGGAACAAGTACAAGCTGTTCCTGGAGTGCACCCTGATTCTGACATCAGTGGTACCCCCAGAGCTACCCATAGAACTCTCTCTGGCCGTCAACTCATCGTTATTGGCACTTACAAGGCTAGGTTAGTATTTGCCATTCTTATGATGCCTCCAGTTTCTCTCTAGTCATTTGACGAGGTATCACACTTGCATGTCATACAAAAGGCCCATGAAAAATGTATGGGGCTCGGGGATTTAACCCCCAAGGTGCCAAAAAGAGGCCATGATATAGCATCCATAAATTTTCATTAGGTTAATTGGAAAGCAAGTCTTTAGGGTATTTTTTTACCTTCTTACAGAAAAATACAAACAAGGCATTATCAATGTAACGGTATACAAAACCAGCACAAACAGTGTTTAATATTTAAGTAATAAGTACAACAAGGTAAAAAGATACCAAGTTTCACAATAGAATCTAGGCAAAAAACCTAGATTTTAAATCAACCATGTCAACATATCAACATTAACAAGAAGTAATGGATCATTGCAAGACCGACACATATTAAAAGCAAGTTAGAATGCATTTATAAAATTCATATTCAAACAAGATTTTACTTTAAATCCTGAGTACCCAAAAGGAAATAGGGTCATAAAAACAACATTTCCTACCATTTTATAAAATTCACATTCCAACAAGATTTTACTTAAAATCCTGAGTACCCAAAAGGAAATGGGGTCATAAAAACAACACTTCCTATACATCAATACAAAGTAATTTTCAAACCAATAATAAAAAAAAAATAGAAAGACGCGACTGCTTCCCTATATTCCCCGCGCATGTTGAACCAGAGACCAATAGCATTCAAAGTAATTCTCGACGGTCGGAAGAAGACAAGCGATGAGACGATGAAGGAGGTCCAAGGAGGGCTGGATATGGGGGCATCTGATAAATAAATGCATGATTGCTCCTTTCTCCCCACACCATCCATAAGAAGACAGAATGTCAGGGTTAAGGTGGTGGTTGGCCTGAGTACCCAAAAGGAAATATGGTCATAAAAACAATAACAATATATAATATAATAACAAAATTTAGAAAGACGGACTGCCTCCCTGCAACAACCTGGCACATGTAAAACCAGAGTCCAATAGAGTTGAAAGTTGATCTTGACGGTCGGAAGAGGACAAGCAATGAGAAGATGAAGAAGGTCCAAGGACGGCTGGATAAAAGGGCATCTAATGAATAAATGTGTGATTGATTTTGATTTGATTCATTAATTTATTGCAACTAAAATATAAAACATAGTTTGCTTTATAATTCAATTGACAAATAATGTAAAATACCATATAAAGCACAGGTAAACAAAATATTAAAATAATTAACAAAAACAAGAATATTGAATGAATAAATGAATCTTATAGATAAGAAAAATATATAAAGTACACATACACTTCAAGAGACCAGACAACCTGGTATAACCAGTCCCATGGGAAGCCGGACCAACACTAGTGGTATACGTACTTGCACGAGGCATTCCATCCCAGATTCCATCATTGTTCCTTTCTCTCCACACCATTCACATGAAGACGGAATGTCAGGGTTAAGGTGGTGGAGAACGGCGAGAGAGGGAAGAATGTTGTGTAAAAGTTTGTACTGGATGTCACTATCTTTCTTGGACGAGGGAAGCTGATAAACCTTCGTCCAGTTAGTACGAGAGAACGTCAACGTCACACAAATATGTGAGTGACGTTGCAGGCAGAGAGTTGGTTGAGCAGTTGAAGATGCAATACAGTTTCTTAGAAGGTATCGTTAGCATGTCTGTGTTATCACTAGTCTTCACAATAAACGGACAAGTCTGAGAAATGTCCGAATGAAGGGGAATGGCTGAGCGTCGAAATCCACTAGCGGAGAAAAGCTCAGGAAAGGTGGCTGATAGAGCTTGATGTGGGCGAGCAAGCTCGAGGCCAGGAGACGCTGTGAAGGAAAATGCAAGATGCAAGGGTTATGAAGTCATCAGCCTACTTCCAGTTGCCGTTGATCAGGTTGATAGTATGTTGGATAAGCGAAGAGTCTTGAAGGGAAAACAGGAGAGCCATCAACTGACCATGAATGGAGGGGTGTGTAATTAAAATAAACATTAAAACACATGATAATAGTCATGATGATAAAGAAGTCTTATAATGCGCCAATTCCACCCTTTTCAAGGTGCTCAGGGTGCAGTAAACTAATCTTTACACAAACAAGAAGGAAAACAAAAACAAAGAACTTCAATTTCATTATGGAACATACACATATAAACACATAATGTAAAGCATCTTGGAAGAGGTGTGTTTTCAAACTTGTCTTAAAATACGTAATATTCCTAATGTGTTGGGGTAACTCATTTCAAACAAGACATCAACAATCACTCTAACTCTGAACTCCTTTATATACCACTTGGTGATTCACACAATAAGTCTATCAACAACTAAAATAAGTATCAAATTTTGAAGGAGATAACTGAGCAATTATAAAGATCCCTATGAACATCAAAATTGATTTTGTAATTAATTGATGTTCCACGCTTTATAATACAGTGTATTGCACTGAGCCCTTTAGGTTCCCATTTGCACAGAGAGATGATGTTTTGACAAGACTAACATCTTAACCAGTGACAACCTTGTTTTGTAATGTTGTAATAATCCTCTCTTTTACAGGTGTGAATTGCATGAAGCCATTCCGCATCCCGGCAAGCAAAGCCAATGTATGGACATCCTTCATAAGTTAAGATTACTAAGTAAGGATATCATATTTTGTATACTTTTTGTGGAATAAATCAATGTTGATTTCTCTTCACTTTTAGGTGTGTACTGCACGGAGCCTTTCAGGATCCCATTCGCAGGGAAGGTTGACATCTGTTGCTTTGACAAGACAGGCACGCTGACCAGTGATAATCTCGTTGTGGAGGGAGTTGCTGGTTTAGAGTAAGTTTTCATATCATATTAAAGGGACTTCGTAACATTGTCCAAATCCTCAAAATCCAATAGAAATTTAGCAGTTCCCTCAAACCTTGTTGTATTCTTATCAACATTTAGCGAAAGTCTGTCAGAGGGCATTAGAATAAAGTGTAGATATCCAAAATGAAATTTGTCAAAACTTGTCAATCCGTGTCTGTAGTTAAGATTTCATGTTTGTCCCAAAAAAAATTTCTTGGAGATGTCATTCTTTAAACCATTTTTCTTACACATTTGACATTTATCAATTGATGTCTTGTTCGTGACTTTTTTTCAGAGGAAAGGACAAGATGTGCACCATCACTGATGTCCCACTTGACACAGTTCAAGTACTGGCAACCTGCCATTCCCTAGCTCAGCTGGAGGATACCCTAGTAGGTGACCCTCTGGAGAAAGCAACGCTCACTGCTGTCGACTGGACACTCACTAAAGGTAAACACTCACTAAACATCCATCATTTATGCAATTAATCATCCAATCAATGAACTAATATCAGCATTGTTGGCTGAACAAGTCCGGAAGTTCTGTCGTTTCTTGTTCAACTAGAGGATACCCTAGTGGGAGACCCTCTGGAGAAAGCAACACTCACTGCTGTCGACTGGACACTCACTAAAGGTATGGGCTAACATAACATTAGTCAATCAATCTATCCATCCATTCACCCATCCATTGATCGATCGATCGAACGACTGACTGAGCGACCGACTTGCCAACCAACAAATCATAGCCCAACCAACCGACCGTTCGCTTTATGCTCGCTGCTGTCGACTGGACACTCACTAAAGGTATGGGCTAACAAAGCAGTGATTTAGTCAATCAATCCACCCATCTATTCACTCATTGATCGATCGACCAACCAACCCTCTACCGACAGACCAACCAACTATCCAACCTCTATCCGCCAGACTGACCGGTGTAACTGGTTTCAGGTAACTTTTAGCCAAGCTTGTAATGTGTGACCAAATTCAATCAGATAGGTTGCCAGTTCCTTGAACAAATTTGAGATCTATATGATTAATTCTTTATGTGTGCATGATTATTTCTTCTCTTGGAAATTTAACATTGAAAATTCTCCATATCCTTCTTTCACATTTCTTATTCTAGGTGATGTGGTGATCCCACACCGCATACGCAGTCAACCGTTGAAGATCGTGCAGCGCTACCATTTCTCCTCTGCCCTCAAGCGCATGGCTGTAATAGCCTCGCTCCAAGAGCCTGGATCCATGGAATGCACATACCTGGCTTCAGTCAAGGGGGCACCCGAAACCCTTCGATCTATGGTAGGCAACTTTCAACTCTTTCAGTAAATAGACCTTCAATGCCGTTGACATACATTACCGTAGTTTGTGACAGAGATAAGGAGACTCCATTATGTTCACTTCTGGACATATCATTTAACAACAACACAATTGTATCAACGATTCATCGCTTTTTGCACATGTCAACAAAGTTACTAGATCTCCCTTTAAACTGCTCAATGCTGTGTATTTGAATCATTACCATGTTTTGATGTCACATAATTTCTAAGTACTCATGTTTATTATTTGTTTGCCAACAGTTTTCTGTCGTTCCTGACAATTATGACGCTGTTCACTCCGAGATGTCAAGACAAGGCGCTAGAGTGCTGGCCCTGGGGCACAGGAAACTAGGTCACATGTCGGCACAACAGGTGAGTAGTCACATGACAGTATGACACCCTATCAGGTGATACTCAGTTTTCTGTGGTTCCTGATTATTATGACGCTGTTCAATCTGAGATGTAAATGTAAATGGCTCCCTGATTTGTAACAGGATTATTTGCAAATGAATCCTCCCCTGATAACTAAATATAACGGTTGGCATATCACATCATTGCTTCTTTACTTAAATTTGCCTATCTACAGCTGTGAGATTTGAGCAGTGGTGCAGACGATAAGCCTAAAGGCCTCAAAATTTGTTAACTTCGATTTGCTCATGCCATTATGGATCCCCATGTATTCCCATGTTTTCTGAAAATATGCGGTAACCCAGTGTCTTTCAAAACCTCTCGTTGTAAACAGCTTCCTTGGCCATTGTTTCCTCTTTCGTTATATACATGGCCAAGGAAGAGTCCGCTTGGGAATGTCGTGCCCCCCTCCTTTAATGTGTATAATAACCATAACTGTAGTTATATTTTGCTTGTGTTAATATTAGTAATGTTCAATTCCTGGTTTTGCTCTTATGATATCGTTGTAGTATTCATGTTATATTATGATTATATGTTTTGTTACTGCGGTATGAAAATATTTAGTTTAAATGGTTTGTTTGTTTTGTCATCAGCTGCGAGACTTGAGCCGTGACGAGGTTGAGAAAGAACTGAAGTTTGTTGGGTTCGTCATCATCTCCTGTCCCCTCAAATTTGACTCCAAAGCGGCCATCAAGGAGATCCAACATGCATCCCATTACGTGAGTAGAGACAACATCAAAGTGATCCATTTACATTTATAAGATTTTTGTTCCAAAAGTGCTATTTGAGTATAAGAATTCAGTCTTATACCAATATCAAATGTAAGATTTTTGCTAGTGAGAAGGTTAGCAATAGAGATAGAAATACAATAGAAAAAGTGCTCCGGAATAAATTTTCTTTCAAATTTGACTCCAAAGCGGCCATCAAGGAGATACAACATGCATCCCACTACAATTAAATTGTTCCTCCTAGACTTTTGGTGATACTTGTGTAAAACTGATGAAATCTTCCAAATGCATTGAATTGTGGATACTCATTATTTTGTTTGTGAAGAAAGTTGTAATATTCTAATTTTTGTGAATCATCATGTTTTTTTTACCAGATTAATCGTTATGAACCTCAGAAACATCTTAGCTGATATCAAAATTGACCACTTTCATAATTTATCTTTATTGAGATTGCTTAACATTAACAAATCTGAATATAAATGAAAAAGAGCAAAGAAAATGGAATGTATCCCAAAGGAATCACATTTTCTGTAACAATATACATATCTGGTCAGTTTCTTTATATGTTTTAACAAATTTGATGAAAATAAAAGAATTGCCATACCATGCAAATATTAATGATCATTATTACAGTATCAAAAAAACATACATTCATTTGAAAATGGTAAACTTGTCACAATGTCCAACATGAGAAAATTTTGAAAGGAGCCTGCTTAGTTATTTTGTAAGTATTTCTTTTTTATCCATTTACTCCACAGACTACAATGATTACCGGGGACAACCCTCTGACTGCTTGCCATGTCGCAAAGGAGCTACGCTTCACCAAGAAACCACACACCCTCATACTCAAGCCTCCTGTTACAAATGGTATGTGCCATCTTTTGAAATTATATATAGACTTAGTCAAACCTATGAATAATGTGCCCAGGTAAGAAAAACAAGAAAAATGGGCAACTGTAGACATGTTCTATGCAGTTGTGCTTTTATGCTGGAGATCACTTTTGGTGGCCACTATCTTCAGGTTGGCTGCTTTATGCAGATGGCAGATAAGACAGATTATCAATGATTTTGTTTCACTGTTTCCCTTTAGCATTTATATAGCACAGCTGCTAAAAATATATACTCTACTGCACCTAAATTATGGAAATTATTATTATTATTATTTTTTTGTCTTCAACAGAATCTGCTGAGTGGCATTGGCAGTCGATTGATGACACAGTAACGTATCCCATGAACCCACCCAAAGACCAGCGACAGACTCTTTTCAACCTGGACTTGTGTCTGACAGGAGAGGTGAATGTTTTTTCTTGTTTTGCCTACGACCCTACATCAATGAAATTAAAATCTTTACCCACGACGTATTTTATTCACTTTCGTTGTCTTGTTTACATTTCGACTCCGTGCAGAACTTTTATCCCATATAACATGTATACATATATACTTTTAACGTATACATGGAGTTGGGTTTGTTTTGAGTACCGTAAGCTTACCAAATTTTTGGCAAAAAGCCAAAAGCCAGAAACATTCAGTGTATAATTATATTCCACAAATCTCTAGTATAGTTTGATCATCTAAAAATTGTTATTTGTCCCCTTGTAGTGACATTCTAAAGTTGGGGGGAGTGGTTAACACATGGATGCGATTTGTACACGGGAACACCGAGTGATGAAATAATTTCATGGGAAAGTCCCACATCCAAGGGTCTTTGTGGCTCAATGGTTTGAGCAAGAGTCTAGCAATCAGGAGGTTTCGCTTCGGTAATGTATGCAAATAATATGCATATGAAGTCAGACTCGCCGTTGACAAGCTCAACAGTAGTAAGCCAGAGCTTGCCGGACCTAGTTACTATTGTTGAGCTTTAAAAAAATAAAAAATGAAATAAATTTCTATCATTTAAACCATTTCTTGTCAGTTTCCTATATTATGTTTGAATTCTATTTTTGTGTTTGTGTAAATTATGTGTTACTTATCATTTATATCTTTATTTTCCAGGCAATTTCCTATCTGCAGTCAACGAACCCTTCATTCCTCAACCTCATCCTGCCCAAGGTCAAGGTTTTTGCCAGGGTGGCACCAAAACAAAAGGTAATGTTGATGATGATGGTGATGGTAATGATGATGATGATGATGATTTCTTGTTTTATAACTACCAATACAGTGGATTTTTGCATAAATTAGCATTCTTTGCTTATTAATTTTTTTATATTTGCACATAATTTGCATATTGAATATTAGATCGTTTAAACGAAATCATGAACGCGTCGCTAACACTTCAATGTATCACCATGCAAAATTGTGTGCGAAACGGACGAGCGGTCTCCAAGATCCTGGGGGGGGGGGTTAAATTGGCCCCCCCCCCCCCCCCTCCCCGTAAAAACCTGGTCTGAAATAGCCCTGTTAGAATAGGGTTAAAAGTGCACCTGTGAAGTGTCAGATATTGCCCCAAATGACATTTGAGACTTGTACCAAAACCATTGTAAGATATGTCCCAATATTGTGTGAAAGTTTCACGGAAATCTCTCCTCACCATGTGTGTTGTTACACTTGTCTACAACTTCTGCAAAGAGCGTCCCAGCTTTCATCCAATAGCAAGAGCAATCTGAACACAATGTTTAAAGGGACTTAGTAACATTGTCCAAATCCTAAAAATTAAATTTGAATTCTAGTGGATCCCTCGTACCTTGTTGTATTCGTAATGACAATAAAATAATGGGACAGGTCTTATTTTTATGCCTCCGCAACAAAGTTGTCGGAGGCATTATGTTTTCGGGTTGTCCGTCCGTCCGTACGTACGTCCCATTCTTGTGATCGCGTTATCTCAAGAACCAATTGAAGGATTCTTACCAAACTTGGTATATATATGAATCTTAAAGAGCCAATGGTCTGAGTAGATTTGGGGTCATGAGGTTAAAGGTCAAAGGTCACATGGCTCATTATATATGCAAAAATAGCTTGCGATCGCGTTATCTCAAGGACCGATTGACAGATTCTTACTAAACTTGGTATATGTATGTGTCTTGGAGAGTCGATGATCTGATTAGATTTTGGGGTCATGAGGTCAAAGGTCACAGGTCACAGGGCTCATTATATATGCGAAAATAGCTTTTGATCGCGTTATCTCAAGGACCGTTTGACGGATTCTTACCAAACTTGGTATATGTATGTATTTTGGAGAGCTAATTATCTGATTAGATTTTGGGGTCATGAGGTCAAAGGTCACAGGGCTCATTATATATGCGAAAATAACTCGTGATCACGTTATCTCAAGGACCGGTTGACGGATTCTTACCAAACTTAGTATATGTATGTATCTTTGGAAGCCAATGATCTGATTAGATTTTTGGGTCATGCGGTAAAAGGTCGAAGGTCACAGGGCTCATTATATATGCAAAAATAGCTGGTGATCGTGTTATCTCAAGAACCGGTTGACAGATTCGTACCAATCTTAGTATATGTATGTTTTCTGGGGAGCCAACGATCTGATTAGATTTTGGGGTCATGAGATCAAAGGTCACAGGGGTTATTATATATGCAAAAATAGCTTGTGATGCATTATCTCAAGGACCGATTGACAGATTCTTACCAAACTCAGTATATGTATGTGTCTTGGAGAGTTGATGATCTGTTTAGATTTTGGGGTCATGAGGCCAAAGGTCAAAGGTCACAGGGCTCATTATATATGCAAAAATAGCTTGTGATTGCGATATCTCACGGACCGATTAACGGATTCTTACCAAACTTGGTGTATGTATGTATCTTGAGGAGCCAATGATCTGATTAGATTTTGGGGTCATGAGGTCAAAGGCCAAAGGTCACAGGACTCATTATATGCAAAAATAGCTCGTGATTGCGTTATCTCAAGAACGGTTGACGGATTCTTACCAAACTTAGTATGTATGTATCTTGGGGAGCCAATGATCTGATTAGATTTTTGGGTCTTGAGGTAAATAGTCGAAGGTCACAGGGCTCATTATGCAAAAGTAGAATTGCGTGATAGCGGAGGCATAATTTTTGATTGCACGCAATCGAAGATCTATCTAGTTTAAGTTGAAAAGGTGATGTTATTAAGGTTATTGTTTTAACAAGATCTACTTGCGAATGTTCAAACTAAGTACAAAGTACAGGCATTAACTTACTTGAGTTGTATGCCTTTCACTCCAACGGTTGGTTTAGTAGTTGTATCAGCATCATCATTTCTCTCTGTTGCACAAAGGCTTGTGAGTATTGTTTTTTTTTTTTTTTTTGTCGATATGGCAAACACACACAAAGAGCTGGTGTGACATGATTAGGGGGTGCTTCACAATGATTCTAAGTTGGACTTATCTATTGTGGAAAGCCATTTGTAGCCTTGAAATACAATATTAACAATATTTTTAAAGTCACCATGCTTGAAAAGTATGAATAATTTCAAACAACTAAGTAAAATCCATGTTATCATTCAAAAAAAGCCGTTTTAACGTAAGTGGGCGCTGTTTTTAAAGAAATCAATGGTTTCAGCGTTTATTTATAATACAAAACTGTGCATTTCATGTTTTGATTCAATAGAAATATTACCAACGACTTTTTATAAACCTATCTAGATTGTTTTCACAGTATAGGTCTTGAGCATTTTTAAAAATGTTCTAAACTCTACAAATATCGTTAAAGGTGATGACTGGTGACTAACCCTTTTGAACAAACTATCTATGGATATTTCAACCGTTTCTGAACCGATTTTGATCAATTAGAGTTTATTTGTCATTAAAATTGTATGCTCTTTTGAATTTAACAGTCTGTTTTTCATTACCTCTCAAAATAAAAATTTGGGGTGGCACTTCGGGACATACCAATACTCAACCCTACCTTTAAGTCCAACTAAGCATCTTTGTGAAACACCCTCC
>JAUELG010039072.1:0-11519 GCA_031471515.1 Dendraster excentricus | reverse complement strand
GCGCGTCACTACCCAGACACACACGAAGCCTCCATGCATCATTGCCTTGTAATAATTCGCTTTTAAAACTCCGCGCGTGCTGCGTATTGGCAACACTGTGATGACATGCAGCACACGCATTACATGCCAATTAGCCAATCAAAACGTCAGCCAATCAAAACCGT
This sequence comes from Dendraster excentricus, assembly GCA_031471515.1. Classification (NCBI taxonomy): domain Eukaryota; kingdom Metazoa; phylum Echinodermata; class Echinoidea; order Clypeasteroida; family Dendrasteridae; genus Dendraster; species Dendraster excentricus. The sequence goes on along the minus strand of JAUELG010039072.1, from coordinate 11,355 downwards.
TACCTCGTTGTTAGGGGCGGAGGCAAGTTTTTGCGCATCCTGGTCCCCGAACGAACGAAACGTTCTATGTTTGAACTTTTGGCGAAAACTGGAATGGACATGTTTAAGAAAAATTGCTTATATTTCACTTATTATTGCATTAAATTCTTAGCAAATTACATAAAACTGTAGAGGAAACTCCATTCTATCAAATAAGCCACAAAAATAAAATCATGATTGTTTAACAAATTTAACTTTCAACTCATTTTTCTCGGTTCGAGCCCACGCGACAAGTGTGTGAAAACGTCGTGTAGCATCGCAGAATCGATTGTGTGTGTGCGTATGTGCATGTGTGTGTGGGTGAGTACGTGGGCATGTGTGTATGCATATGTGTATATGCGTCTGTGCGTTTGTGTATGTTTGTATTTATGTGTGTGTGTGTGTGTGTGTGTGTGTGTGTGTGTGTGCTTGTATGGGTGTGTATGTGTGTGTATGTGCGCGCGCGCCTTTGTGGGTGTGTTCGCATGTGTGTGTTCGTGTGAGTGTGTGTATGTGTGTGTGTGTTTGTGTGGTAGTGTGTGTGCGTGTTTGTGTGTGTGTTCGCTTGTGCGCGTGCGTGTGCGTGTGTGTCTTGTGTCTGCATATTATATAGTATCGCACGGGCAGATTTCCAAACTGTTGACATTCATGGGTCTAATAATTCATATAGTCTGAAACTAGAATATCTCCGGTCAGCTGTTCACTGAGCGTCGCTCAGCGCTGGAAATATAATCCCTATAAAGGGGGATCTCACACGATCCCTCCTTTTGGGGATTGTGCTGGACTGATCAATATGATACGACCAAGACAATTTATCATCAATTTTGTCCGTCTATTTAAAAAAAAAAATCATCAATTATGTCATGGAAATATTTAAAAGAAGTTTTTTTGCTTTAAACCAGTTATACACTTTATCCATTTCGACATTCAATAAATTCTGTAATATATCTTCATCATGATCCGATATAAAAATATTTGTGTCATCAGCATACATAACAAAATGTAGAATGTCTGACGAGTTAACAACATCATTTACATAAATTAAACAGAGCAATGGTCCTAAAATACTACCCTGAGGTACACCAAAGTTGGCCATGTGTTTTGAACTGGGCCAGTAAATACGTGGAGTTGTTACATCTGTGCAACATGCATGCAACTTAAAATGAGCACCAAACTTTTAAAACAAAGGCTAAGTTGATATATTTGGGGTCAAAGTAAAGATTATTTAGGTGACTACAAATTTAAATTCAGAAAAAGACATTATAATTATTCGTTGTTATGTAAATTTGAATTCCTTACCACCAAGTACCCGGTTTTGCACGGTGGAGGAGGAGGAGCATAGGAGGAGCGGAGCACACATTTTTAGACATATAGAAAGCCATGTAGAAAACCATGTAGAAGCAGTGAGGATAAGATAAGGGTACCATATATATATAAGCAAAATAGCATGACTCTGTACTGGCCACATACCATGCATTCGTGTGTATGTATAATTACACGAAATACTTTGCCTTGTGTGAGTTGGGCATGCCATTAAGTAGGTCAAGTGCCCACTTAAATATACCATTCTCTGATGTTCAATTCAACAGATCTATCCCACACACAAAAAAAACAAGATTAGATGATTGCCTATTTACTGGGGCAGAGTTTTTGGTTTTGGAGGAGCAGTCCAAATGAGCATAAATTTGTAGTTTATAATAGAAAGCCATGCATGTAGACAGCAATTAGCATGATGTATACCATGTGAATTGGTAATGGCATAACTGTGTACTGATCACATACCATGTATTCATGTGTATGATATAATTACACACATATACTTTACTTTGCCATTTGTGGTTTGTCACAACCTTTGATCTTCAATTTTAAAGATTTATCCCATTAAACAACATTGAATGATCGGCTATTTACATATCACATCTGAAAAAAAAACATAATAAACTAGTATGAATTTGAAATCAGTAGCGTGGTCGCACTGATTGGGCCATCATAATCATTGAGGGCACACCACATATATTTTTTTTGTTGAAAAAACCTTTATGTTTTCTATTGTTTTTTTCCAGAATTATTAGGGCCGGGGCACATACCCCCATGCCCCCCTCCTCCATAGCTACTCCACTGGTTGTAATTAAGGATGCTGACACGTACATAAACATGATACAGTAAAACATATTTACTTATGTAACCTTTTCTCGCTTTCTGTTATATATTTTGACATATGTTGTTGACACACCTTGTAGTGTTGTTTTAAATTTACATCGTATTAATAGATAACACATCAAATATAATTTCTAATAATATTTCCACCCGTTTGGATACAGATTATTTGACTAGGGGTACATTTTGTCATGAGCTCTTGTATTCTGCATACCTAAATATTGTATAAAAATATGATTGCACAAAATTACATATATTACTTCAAACATCACAAATTATATACCAAACGAAAGGTGCAACCATGGTGAATTGGATTATGCATTAGACATTTCACTAGGTGGAAAGGATATTCTCTAGTGGAGATTTTTTTCATGGTACGGTTTTAGTCTCATTTTTGTCATATTTTAGCCCATGTTTTTTAAACACCCTGTATAGCAGTTTGTAAAACAGCACAAATGCAATCCTGGTATCATATCTTTTCCAAAAATTGTATACCTTAATTTGTCTTGGATGTACATAAATCACAATATTTTGACTTTAATACAATTTGTCATGATCTCTTGAAAACCCCTCAGTGTAACGCTTACTGGCCCAGTTCAAAACACATGGCCAGTTCAGAAATAAAGTATCAGAGTCAACATTATTGAACGATGTGAACTGTTTTATATTAATAAAATAACTCTGAAACCAAGTATGTGGTACCCCACGTATCCCATTAATATCTAGCTTAGGTGAAAAAATATCATGGTTGAGAGAATCAAAAGCTCTACTAAGGTCTAAATATATATCAATTGCTGTTTCCTTTTTTTCTAAAAATTTTGTTATTTTTTCTCTTGCATATAAAACTGCTTTTTCAGTAGAGTGATTCGGTCTATACACAAATTGATATTTTGATAGTACATTACGTTTTTTCCAAGTGTTTATACAAACGAACAAATACAATGTGTTAAAGAAACTTCGAGAATATGGGTAATAAAGAAATGGGTCTATGGTTTGTAACCAAATATGAGTCATCTTTTTTATATACGGGGATAACTTGTGCGACTTTTAAAGGATCGGGTACAATGCCTGTACTGAGCGATAAATGAAAAATATGAACTAGAGGACTTGTAATATAATGAGCACTCTGCTTAACAAAATGGGAATTTATGTCGTCAAATCCGCATGAAAATGATGATTGTAAACCCTTCGCAATGTCAATAATCTCATTTGCGTTAGTGGTAGACAAAAAAGATGAACAAACTCTAGAGGCAAAAACTCAGTGAAGTGTTTTTGAGTAGATTGTACATTGTTGGATGCTACTAAACCGGCGTTTACAAAGTATTCATTGAATATATTGGTTATACGTTTATTATCATTAACTACTTGACCATTATAGTTAATATAAGACGGAAGCATAGACTTTTTGCTTCTACCAAGAATTTCATTTAAAATTTGCCAAGTTTTAGAAATACTCGGTTTATTATGTGATATTCTCTTCGCAAAATATAAACGTTTGCCAAGTCGTATAATATCATTCGATTTATTTCTATATAATTTATATTTCACTTCATTATCCACAGATGGCTTATTAATAAACTTGTGGTATAATCTTTGCTTTTTACCAATACTACACATAACACATGATGTTATCCAAGGTTTGCGTGGTAATGATCGCTTCATTTTACGTTGACTTGGATTATTTTGTTTATGCTTTTCACAAATACGTGTTACTTTATAAATAAAGAAATTGTAAGCTTGTGTAGCATCAGTGCACGATTCAACAAAATCCCAATTCAAAGCATTTAGTTCAGCCTTAACATAATTCAAGTCAATGTGGTCAGAGAGCGATGAGGTATTATTATTACACTGAATGTCTTGGGGTTTCCCCCCCCCCCCCTATACAATGTAAGCTGATAAATATGGAAACGGTCTGAAACGTCAGTATAAAGGATTCCCGGTATAACTGGTTTATCGAGCACATTACAAAATATATTGCCAATACAAGAACAAGTGACAGACGCTACTCTGGTTGGTTTAGTCATTAATGGTTGAAAACGATTAGCATACATTATGTCCAAAATATATCTTGTAGGGTTATGAATATATGATTTTAGAATATCCAGATAATAATCACCACCTACATAATAATCTTTATTTTCCTTCCTTAATATAGTCATACAATTACGAACATGATGCCTTATAAACCACACCAACTACAGTATTCCTTTGTCCAACATTTTCAATCTCTGATAATAGCGTATCGATATTTTCATCATGTATATATAAAAACTCACCGCCTCCACGTCTTCCCACTCTGGGCTTATGAACAAAACTATAACCAAGCATATTATACATGGTTGGGACTTTTAATGGAACCAAGTTTCTGTGAAAGCATATATAGTAAAACGGTGATGTAAAGTGGAAATATAATCTTGTATTCGAAATAATTTAGAAGGTATACTCTAGGCATTCAAATGAAGAATCGAAATTTGTTTTGTATCTTCAAGTCCATTAGTCTTTTTATAAAGGAGTTCCGGTAATACAATTCCTGCCCCAAAGTACCCTTAGATACTTGCTTTTATCAATATTTTACTATTACTAGAGAGGAAATGACCCCTGACCCCTTTTCACAAATATGCATATTAGCAAGTTAACTTCATAATGCTTTTTAGAAAAAATACCCAATGTTGCAATGTGGCAACAAAGCTGAACATTTTTCTGAACTCTTCGAGAATATGTAGGCCTATCAACAATATAACTGGACTAAAGAACGCCTCCAGGTACTAGAAAACATAACTATTTCTTACTTTACTTGCAATTGGTTGTACATAGTAAATGAGCTTCATTACATTTGACCCTATAAATCAAACATCTTTAAATCAGTCTCCCCACGAATGCAAGGATACATGCTACAACCATATTTACAACGGAATAAAGAAGGAGCATTAGGAATGACAATTCAAAGTGGCACAATAGGGGGTCGCAATGTCATGACCTCTGAAGGTCACTTTGGGTCAATTTGAGCAAACTTTCACAAGGGAAAATAATTCTCCTATAATAACGATTATATGGTATGACATTCATGTTAATTTAAAAAAGAGCGCAATTGTTACCCCTAGCCTAACTCCGCACCAAAAGTTCCGCAATCGAGGTTAGCGCAAATTAAAGGGATAGTTGAGTTCTGGTAAAGAGAGTACAATTTTTGTCAAACTGAATTTTACTAACCGAAACTTGCACCATTACATTAAAAGCTACTAGTTATAGCTCTAACATTCTTGAAAGTAATTCTAAATTTCAAACGACTATATAAAAAGCATTTTATCATTCAAACAGAGCCATTCAAACTAAATATGGCTCTCTAAAAAACTTCATTGGTTCAAACCATTTTTAAAAAAATATTGTGCATGTGAAGGTTTGTAAAAATAGTGATTAGACAGACAGATAATCAACAACTATTAACAAACTTCTTTTGAAAATTGTTGAAAATAGAAAGCATTTTTTAACAATTTGAAACGGTTGGTTCAAAGTTTCCTAATATTTGTGGGGCCTCACATTTATTACAAATGGTTACAGGTATGGATATTTCAGCCGTTTCTGAACCAGTTTTGATCAAATAAAGTTTATTATGTCACTAAAATATTATGCTCTTTTAAATTTTACACTCAGTTTTTCATTAACTCACACAAAAAGTTATTATGTGTAGCGCCCTCTCTACCAAAACTCAACATTTCCTTTAACTTTTCTAGTAGGTTTAAGCCAATGATACATTTGTTTTATCATTGCAAATCGTGAATTATCCCCTTAACATTGATGTAACATTTGAGTTAATGCCAACTTATGGGCGATGGACGTCAGCAAGGCATTCGACCATGTAAAACATACAACAGCAGTCGAGAAGCTCATCAAGCAGTCGAGAACCTCATCAAACTAGGCTGCTGGCCCGGGGGCTCTGAAATTGCACTTGCAGCCAAGAAAAGGAATGAAAGCCATAATTATTTGGATGGCCGAGCAGATTTTCAACCCGACATCTTGTTTTAAATCTTGCTTCATCTGTAATCACAGGTTGGATTGGGATAGAATAATACTTAAAATTGCAGAAAGCTTACTAATGAAATATACAATTCAAAGTATAATTATTTCCCAATCAAACATGTGATTACAGATGAAGCAAAATTTAAAACAAGATGTCGGGATGAAAATCTGCTCGGCCACCCAAGTAATTATTTGACTTTCATTATTTTTGATGGCTCCAAGTGCAATTTCAGAGGCCCCGTAACTGCGGGCCAGTGCGAGTGTTTAATGTTAATGTACCCATTGATTTCAATTGGTACCCATTAAATTCAATTGGTATCTAGTAAATTCAATGGTGATGTGCTGCGCCCTCTCTACCAGAACTTAACTACCCCTTTAACCATGTAGATATGCCCTGTTTAACACATGTCAAACGGCAAAACTTCGACCATGTAACATGTCATTTCAAGCCCCATACATCCAGAGGACTGTGCTGCACACACCTCAATCACAAAACCATAATGAATGTGGCATAATTTTATTGGCAAATCATCACGCTTTAACATGATGTTCATGAATTTCATAATGCTCGTGTAAAGAAAAGTACCAAGAGATATCCACGAAAAGTTGTGTTTGGATGCAACGCCTTAAATTTCACACAATCAAATGCATTTTATTAAATGCTGTTGTCGATCCTCCCCAATATTTACATGTAATTTGTACCTACCCAGGTTCCATAATTATTCCAAGCGAGATGTCATTGGAAAGATAATTAAACAAGCATTGTTATGATACTGCATTCAGCAGTATATTTCTCTTGTCAAGATATTCATCGTCGAAAGAATTCGAACTTGAGAAAAACCGTAATATGAATGCGAACCTTCCGACTGGAGTTTGTTGGCGCATTTTTGATATTTCACTTCTGACTTTCCCCCTTCTCAAATATACTGCGTATATCCCGTACCCGTGACGCTGATGCTTTTCGTATCATTTTAAAGAGATATACAAACTCTTGTTTTATTCATTTCATTTATTCAAACAATTAAAACAATACAAAATATGTACAAAATAAAAGTCATAGGGGAATACACCTTTCATGTGATACTAAATATAGCCAGTGTGATGTCATTAATAAATAGATATAATCGATTAAACTTGAAATTCCGAACTTTTTGTGAGGCTTTTAGATATCGTAATAGTACATATGTTATGATTGCCTATGAATATATGAAATATACATGTACATACATTGAATAGGCAATGATCTTTTGTTTGTATTAGTCATACAGTCCTAGAAGCGATTAAGCCCTGTTTATACACATTTCGTTCACATTTTGTGGTTCTGGACTGCTAGTTCTTAATAACATTATCCATATCATTGTAGGGCGCCTTTTAACCTTTAGCGTGCCACATTGATTGGAAAGGGGGCTTGAAAGGAATTCTATTGAAAGCTTAATACCCCCCTGCCTGTAGCTAAGGAGGGGCACATACAATAGGGCCACTTATGTAAGAGGAAGTACATACAATAGAGCCACTTATGTAACAATGGACACGGTCAAGTGCTCTTTTGTGCGTGCATGCACGCTCTTGGCAGCCTAAGGGTTAATACCCTATTGTGATGTCTGGAGCGCTTGATTGTCAATAGATCGTTCTAGTATTGTTCATGTTATTTACCGTTGGCTATTGATAAGTCATATTTTGTCACTCTCTCGAAAATAGGCTAAGGTGGCTGTTTTATCATGATAGGCCATACAGTATATTTTACTAGATAACTTTTTGTTAGTGTAAACAACATAGGTTACTTTTTCCTAAAATTTGGCTTTCCTGGAAGGTTTAATACCTGGGGTTTTGTAGACTGGCTCAGAGTATTTTAGACCTTGCTCCGAGATTACGTGTTTCTTTACATCCTGCTCCGAACAAGAAGTATAATACTTTCTTACTCTGAAATGGAGATAATTATACCTTGATATACTTGATATTCCTAACCATATTAATTTTTGTTATATCTTATCATTTTGTGAAATGTGTATTTAGTTGTGTATGTATAATCATTAATGTAAACTGAGCTGTTATAGTCCTTGTACTTTTGGTTCACTTTTTTATATGCGATAATACATCCATAAACAAATTAATACAAATGTATCAATACCTTCCGTAGTATCGGGGAGACATAAACAAATCCTCGATCTCCCAAGTGTATGCTGTTTTAGCTATCGCATGAGCTTTTTAAATTATGATGAGAATTTGACTGCAACGAAAGTAATCAGGTATAGAGCTCGGGGCTTGACCATGTATTGGTTGATACACAATCAACAAACGAATAGCACAGATAGTACACAAAGGAATTGATGTCCATATAAACTTATTACATATACTCGTTTTATCTTAATTAAACTTACATGTCTCTTCCTTAAATTCCTCTTAAAGGATCCCGAAGACTGGGTATTGAAGAACAAACATGGCGTCAAACAGAGGTAAGTAAATATTATTCCATTATTAACTTGCTAAACAAACCCCTCAAACAATTTTTGAAACTTAAGCTTTTTCGATTAGATATGTTTTACTATGAAATAATAATGCTTATAGTTGGTACCACAACAAACATGACAAATAGGAAACACACTTTGCCCGCTAAAGACTGCTCTCGAAATATTTCGGGCTTGGGTCCATGGAGAGTCTATATGCGTGTTATATCAACATAATTTTGTCCTCGACGGGTTAAAACAAAATTTAAGATTCGAAAGTATTAGGATTACATCACGTTATGCGCAATCTATTTGTATGCGCGAGAAGGTAAGAAGTAAAATGTCACAAAATGCACCAACAAGCTTCAGTCGGAAAGTCTGACACTTATATCACGGTCATTCCCAAGTTCGAATTCTTTCGACGGTAAATATCTTGGCAGTTAAAAAATACTTTTAAATAAGGTCAGAAAAAAAACATGTTTAATCATCTTTCATATGGCACATCACTAGAGAGTGGTTAGAGAAGCAGGTTAGGTACAATAAATGTGAATATTGGGGAGAAAAAATAAACCAAATGCATTTGATAGTGTGAAATTAAAGGCATTGCCTCCAAAAATTTCTTGAAAAATTCATCTTGAAGCGCGTTAATATGTCAATAATACCCATGTATTATGTACAGTCAAATCTGCTTATGCGACCACCTGTGTATAGCGACCACCTGCTCATCCGGTCCTCCCCTGAAAAATCATGTGTAAAACGAAAAATGGTGATGTGGTTTCCGAATAGTATTTTTTGTTTCTAAAAACGTATTGTTGTGAACGTGTTGATGAAATGGAATGCTAAAGATTTTTTTTTCTATAATCAGAATATTTGTTTTCGGTGGTGGTACCTTTGAAGGAGCATTTCCCCCTGTAACAGGCGCTTGAGTACCCGGATTTTATTATCGGCCCTGAATTCGAAATCGTGGTTTCAAAAACGCAAAATATTGAAAGCCGTTTCGTGCCATTTTTACTGCAAACACCGGTCTGAAACTTTCCATACTAACTAAATTGGTTATGACCTCAATGCTTGTGCAAAAATATGAAAATATATTGAATACTATTTGAGATTTTAGTGATTTTTTTATTTTAACCATTGATAACCAAGCCGTCTTTTTTTTCTGACACAACCCTATCCAGCAAAACATAATATAGAGTCTTAGTAGGCATAATAATAAGGAGTCAATCTATTAGCCCGTTGAAGACTAATCGATTTTGTTATAACACACATTCTCCATAGACTCAAGCCCAAAATATTTCGGGACCAGTTCTCAACGGGTTAATGGGTGAAGATTCCGCAGGGCCGATGTTGTAATTTTAGAGTTATGAGTATTTTTTCAAGAGTATACATTTACAAAATTGCAGTCAGTGTACTGTACTGCGCATGCGCCTGACCATGTACGCAATTGATATTGGTCATCTTCGTTCTGGCAAATCAGCTGACCCGACAATGCCGCAGATCGCCCATTGTCTATAAAACGAGCGCATGCAAGATATTTAATTACATACACAACTTTGCACGTGAGGGACTGGTTATAACATTCGCACAAGAATTTCTTTAAACGAGACTCGGACATTGAGGTACGTTTTTTCTGACACTACCCTATCCAGCAATGATGGCTTTAAAAAATATCATGACGACTGAGGTCATTAGATTTCCGTTTAATGCTTATTCAGTGATTTTTGGCCGGTCACGGAAAAATAGTAAATTTCAGGCTTATTTACTGTCTCATATTTTGGTTTTAATCGTAAAATGTATCCTTAGAATTGACATTTTTCAATACATTAATCACTAATGCGATTTAGACGAGCGTCTTTTAAATCTATTTAGTAGCTTCGATTGCAGATATTCATCATATTTGTGACAATTTCGCTTTCGTTATTTGTTTACCCTTTTCGCATCGGACGGTAAACAGTTGTTGATTTTATGTAAATAATGTTTACTTGACGATATTCGAACGCTCGTTAATTATAGTGCTACACCGCGCCTGCTAATAAATGGAAGTTGTAACTATTATCTGTTTTTAACCACTTTTTGATCATGATCAATTGCCCAAATCCAAAATCATTCAGGGCTGCGCCCTGGAAACCTCTCTATAAGGTTGTTTTCCCCAGTCCCGTTCAAAATCTTCTGGACTTGTACATTAAAACAACCAGAAAAAAATTGCCAGCACTTTTTCAATTTTTTTCAAAAGCGTTTTTTTAACAGTTATTGATGATTTCTCATGTCATTTCTATTTTAATACAACATCACAGGCATAGTTTTGTATAACCCTTTTTAGAAAAGCGCCCTCTTGCGTTTAAATGGCTCCACCAGGCCCCATTTGTAGCCGTAAGCGATGATGCTAGATCGTACAAATGTGACATACACTTTATCTTTTGTATGCACACACATGCATACTTTCAAGCATATGCAAAATCTTCCCATAGGAGGGGGACACCCCTACCTCTCAACCCCCACCCTCCCCTGGTTCTGTCACAGCCCTCGGTCTCTTTGCTCCCTCGGGACTCATTCCTGGTTGTTAGCTATGTTTTTGATCATGTTTTATGTAACCGATTGCCTCGTGAACAAAGTCCAAAAATTAAAAAGGGGAAAGGGCGGGTGGAGACAACCAAATAAGTGTGGTTAGACATGAGCCCCTCAAAACATAAATGTTGTGTTTCCTTTTGGGTTCCCCCCCCCG
>JAUELG010038961.1:0-11520 GCA_031471515.1 Dendraster excentricus | reverse complement strand
TCCTACATCACACAGCAAGCTCTTGTCATGCCATAGACCAATGTAATATGCATTGAACATGACTACAGGGTATCCCATAAAAATTTCTCAAAAAAAAAAAAAAAAAAAAATTTTTAAGGCGCACCCCCGACTTTCAAATTTTTTTTTCGACGGGAAAAAGTGCGCCTTATACACGGAGTTTTACGGTATGTACATATTTCGAAAATAAGTGTGTTTTGTCAATAGTTTGAGCATGGTTGATATTCTCAGGTAGATTATTCCACTGACAGGTTTGCCGCTTCATACGTAACACACATATAATTTGTACATACTTGCAATCATGACCCTTGTGGCATATCCTGGCACACTCTGTACAGCAGCATAGGGGGCCCAGCAGACCACATGTACGGCACTCAAAGATATCCTGCAACAAAACAAATAAAACAATGATATGGCAGTCAATTTCTAGATGATGCAGTGTCCGAAATTGTTCTAAATTCCAAACAATGAAAATGGAATTAGTTTTCAGGGCAACTATTCAAGCATGATTGACAAACTTAAATGTTGTTTTCAACACAAGGGGAAATACATAATTAAAACATGCTTTTTAATGATTTTCCTGATTAAAATGTTTCTATTGCATATTGCACATAATATCTAATGGTATTTTCATGTACCCCAAAAAGTTTGATAGTGCCTCAACTATTTCAAACTTACTTTACGTTTTGGAAAGGAAACATACACTTTAATGTCAAAATAAACTGAGATGAATAGTGAAATTTTGTCAATTCTGTATTTACTTTGTTGATGTATTCTGTGCTGGGGATTGCTAGACCGGTGCTCAAACCATCAAGCCACAAAGACTTTTGAATGGCGAGTGTTCTCATGAAACCCTTTTTAATGCTTGATTAGTCAGAAGTTAGCAACTTACTATAAAATGAAATAGAATTTCTTACCTGGTTGATGTGTTCGGTGCCGGTCCAGGTGAAGCTACAGGTGTCGTTGCAGCACAGCACGTAGAGCGGCGAGGCGTCGGGGAAACTGCCAGGGGGGAAGATCATCGATTCAAACAGCTCCTTGATGAAGGGTGCCGGTGGCTGCTGCTCTTCCTTCTTCTGGCCTCCCGCCCCCTGGTTGGCCGGGGCCGGGGGAGGAGGGGCGCGGGAGAGCGGCCGGCGACGCGAGGCCAGGTTCTCGGTCGTGTCGAAGATGGTCAGGGCGACGGAGTAGGCTCGGATCTTGACTGCTGCCATGAAGGGCGTATTGCCATGGGAGTCTCTGTGGGATCAAAATAAAAATAAATATTTGATTTTTACTCAAATTTACCAATTACATAGTGCGTTCAAACTTTGCTTGCACTCCTGAGCTAAAAATTTGAAAATCAACATCAAGCCTGTTATTATAATAATAATAATAATAATAATAATAAATCATTTATAGAGCGCGGAAACTATATGTATATATTCTACCGCGCTTATTATTACCCATGGTCATCAGGTACATTTCAAACCCACACAATGATATTGCTTACTTTCTCAACTCCCGGGGAGCATACTAGCGGAGCTGCCACTGATAATGGCGCTACCCGCTAATTAACACCCGACCATGGTACCCATTTATACACCTGGGTAGAGAGCAGCAAACACTATTATCAATCCATTAATCAATAAATAAATAAATCATTAATCAAACAAACAATCGAACAACTAACTTCGCAGACAGGAAGTCCGGGAGTTGTTCAGTGAGGGCCGGAGCGTCACAGTGAAGACGCAGGATGCTGTAGGCGTTGCTACGGCGCTCCCCAGGCGTCAGGGCCATCGCAATTAATCAATCAATCAATGCTCACAAAGAAGTTATGTTACTTACTTGGCAGAAAGGAAGTCGGGCAGCCGTTCAGTAAGGGCCGGGGCATCACACAACAGACGCAGGATGCTGTGAGCATTGCTACGTCGCTCCTCGGGTGTCAGAGCAACGGCCTGGTTGTATGACAGGCTGGCGGCCAGGGAAGATGGGTTGCTAGCCAGCGAGCTGGAGGAACCACCCACCGTCGCCGAGGTGCTGCCCAGACTCAAGTTGTCCTCGTCTTGGTCTAAAAAAGACAAAAAATTAGAAATACCAAAAACAATCAATGCAACAATCTTTATCCATGAATAATATCTGCAACTCCCCCCAGTTTCCCACTGAAGCTTCTGACCATGCGAGCAATGATGAATTAAGAGGTTTCAGGGAAGAACAACGTCATAGGGTTTTCTATAACTCAGTCAGTAGTGCACCGGTCTCGGGTTGGAATCCCTTTGTAATCCCATTTTTCTTTGCTCACTTTTAAATATTATAAAAGACTTGTTGAACTGAGAAACTGAGAAACTATCCAATTTTGTAGTAATTGCACAATCATATGAAAGCAGAAAATGCTTAAAAATCATTTGATATTGGAATACACAACTGAAAAACAGTGCATAATTTTCAAGCCTGACACAGCACTGTACCAGAAAATTAACAAAAATTACACACAATTTAGCATTTTAAACATGAATAAATACACGCATGAGCCCCATTACAGGAAGAGAAGCAATCAACTATAAGTTACGATTGATCATAAATCAGATGTTCCAGATGCTAAAATCTGATTGTTGAAATGCGAAAATATTCTGCTTACAATCAATCGTAACTCAATCTCTTCCTGCAACAGGGGCCAGGTGTACTATTTCCACTCCCCTAGGAGCAGTACTCACCCAGATAGAGTCCCGAGGGTTCAGGGGGCCAGCTGAGGGTGGGGATGGGTGCCGTGGGCAGCGGGGAGGAGGCGGAGTCTCTTGGATCATCGCTAGGCAACCCGCTGGGGCCAGGGGGCGGTCCCGAGCTGCCGCCGCGACCCAGTATGTCACGCATGCCAATGCTGGACAGTCAAATAGGGTGTAAATGAAAAATAAAACAAGGTCAACAATTTTAAAAAGCCAACAAATTTTGTGGTTTCAAAAGAATCTCTTAAAGAAAGCCACCAAATAGTAAATTACTGTACACCCTAAAAATATATATGTTTCTGAAAAAAAAAAAAACTTCACATCAAAATGCTTTATGACTACCTGACCCAAGTTCGGTGGGAACTTGGGAAGTAAGCAGAAAATGCATGTCTGCTCTTGTGGTTAAACCAAAAATTCAATGAATGAAAGTAGACATATTTAGTAGTAATCTTTTTGTCTTACCCATGTGAGCTTGCTCCTCCACTAGAGGCCATAGCAGCCCCTGCAATAGCATTGCTTAGCGTATGAAGGGCGTTGCACATCATCTTAGCTCAGATGCTATTCTTTGATAACTACTTTCAATAAATGTATTGCAAATAGAAATCATATTGTCTTACCCATGTGAGCTTGCTCCCCCACTAGAGGCCATAGCAGCCCCTGCAATAGCATTGCTCAGCGTATGAAGGGCGTTACACATCATCTTAGCTCGGCTACTGCTCTCTGTCGACAGGTTGGCTAGGCTGCTCGGTTCTGCAACAAACAAACAAATGAAAATAAATAATTTACCTAATTCGATTATAACAATGTCATATTTAATCAGTAAAATAGATCAATTGCGGACATTACGTAGTGTTGTAAGAAAAACAATGGCATCGCTGTGAGAGTAAAGAGCTTTACACATCATCTTAGTTTAGTTACTGCTCTCTGTTAATAGGTTTAGCTAGGCTGCTTGATTCGGCGAAATAAATCAATAACAATGACAATCATGAAATAAGAAATTTGTGTTCATACCATTGCAGTCCTCATCCATTTTGAAGGACAACACGACATTGCATTTTTCCCCTACTCATTGGTATTTTTTAATAAACATTGGTTCAGTTTTGTGTAGTGCACATCAATTAGCCTGAACCATTACCTTAGTGTAGACTGTAGCATCCATGGAATGACAATCTCAGAAAAGGCAAAATGAGTTGTTTCCATAGTAACTTAGCGTTAGAAGAGTTGTCCTGATTGGACAAGGGGCGACAGAGCCTGACACAGGCCTGGAAGATGTTCCTACCTCCACTGCATCAACGTTATCCCATTTACAGTTTTTACACAACAATCTTGACACAAACGTCAAATCTAAATGCAAAGAAGTTAGAAGCAAATGCTGTCTGTTTCCATAGTCACTTACCGTTAGAAGAGTTGTCCTGATTGGACAAGGGGCGACAGAGGCTGACGCAGGCCTGGAAGATGTTCCTGCCTCCATCGCATCTCTCATTGACCAGAGCTTGTAACTTCTGCTCCTTCAGTAGTGGGTCTGATGGAACAAATGAACAGAGTGAAACGTTGTGTTAATTTCATTGTTTTATTAATTTTCATTTATTTCTCTTTCAATTTGACCCCCATGGCATATTATTGTACATTTACTTTGGGCTAAGTGGAGCCTTAATCACGGCACAGACAGAGCCGAGTCAACCCAATCTGACTGGCTTTCAGTCAGGCTAGGGTCAGTTTTGCTCAGTCAGTGGCTTCTGCTCTTTGAGGAGTTGGTCTGATGGAGAAGAAGGAAAGATGGTTGTGTGGGCTACATATTAATATATCATATGACTCGGTAAAATATGCCTCGCTGATTGGCTAAACACAGTCAGGTGACAGGGATGTCAAATCGTTATGACACTATGGCCAGAGCGTTATGACGTCACAATGAGATAAAAGAGTACATGTATACTGTATGGTGTTTTTGACTGATTTCAGTTTCAATGCAGGAATGTGAATATAGCCCCCGGATTTAGCCAGATGATATAACAGTTGTTAACTTTGTTGTCGGGGAAAATCATGGAATGTCCCAATCCTCGGGATTTAAAATGCTATTTCGTGAATAAAAATAATCTTCCCTCAATATCATTTAAAATCTCTTGGATGGAACATTCCGTGATGTTCCCTCCACCACCAGTTAACAACTGTATAATATTACTCCCTCGTATGGTATTACAGACATTGTACTTATTGTACATGCATGCATGTATTTTCTGAAAATTACAAAGTAAAAATATTACAAACTCATTAAAACATTTATTACAGTAAAAACATTTGTCATTTAATTGGCAATGATATAAATCAGAAAGAACTTACTTGTCTCTAGTTGGAGGTTGCTCAAAAAATGAGACACAGCCTCATAGTCACATCTCAACACATGGGGCATCAGCAGCTGGTTCTGCAGAAGGAAATAAAAGAAGTTTATTTGAAGGTCAATGGAAGTCTAGAATGTTAAGTTTGAGACATAAAGAAAAGTCTAGATAATCATCTCCATATTTTATCTAAAAATTAAAAATACATTAATTCTAGAAGCAAAATTATTGCAATAAACATGAGAGCAGCCTTGGTATTGATGGTGCACAACCATGCCCAGACTGCAGATCGGGGGCAGGCCCATCCAATCTGGGTCCTGTACCGCCACGGTTGTCGTCTAGACCAATTCATTATTAAGATAATTCCTATTCCTAAGATTTCATATTCAACAAATCAATATTTTGATTTCTCAACATCTGTGCATGCTATGTAAATCTCTGTAGAACGTAAGCCATGGTAGGATCACTGCAAAACTGCAAAATTATGTGCCCTTTCACAACTCCCCTGGAAGCATACATGTAGTACCAGGAATATGGTGACTGTGCCTTCATCTTTGGTTGTCCACACCTCTGCAACTCCCTCCCTCTTGTGCTTCGCAAGACTGATAATCTTGAAGGTTTTAAAGCAGACCTAAAAACATTTCTTTTCAAACAATGTGCAGTAAATTGAGTTTTAGGAGGAGCAGTGCCTTTAAATGTTTGAACAGATAAATGGCGCCTTAGAAGTGCTGTGGATCATCATTGTCATCATCATCATGTACAGTGCACTTACATCTATAGCCATGACCATGAGAGCGGCTTTGGTCTTGATGTTGGTGGACTGACCCACGTTGGGGAGATGGTGCACACCCATGCCCAGACTGCGGATCGGGGGCAGGTCCACCCAGTTTGGGTCCCGGATCGCCACGGTCGCCGTCTTCGCCAGCGGATAGAGGGTGCTGTTGCCATCTTGAAGTAAGGTCACCGAATCCTGGAAATCAGAATAATGAAGAATCAGTAGATAGAGGGAAAGCAATTTTTTGTTGTAGTCCTCTATGCCCATCACAATAGATAGCATAATAGATTGAATTCTAGATGTTCCTGATTATTTAATATCAATATTAAATTGTCAACTTCATTGTAGGGTGTACATTCCCCAGTTATTTGCCCATTGCGGAGGTTATTGCTCATACTAATAGAGTGCTACATTACCATCTCGAAATTTGGTTACTAAATCCTACAAATTGGAGATTTTTGAAAATTTTCAAAGAAACTATTTCATTTGTATTCACACTTTACAGATAACTATTCAACTGTGAACAATGCTACAAAATTTCAAACAAATCCATGTTTTAAATAAATGTCTTCCATATCACATGTTTCTAATTTGTTACCTTTCCAGGATTATACAGTCGAATATTGTTAATGCCATGTCCAATTAAGATTTTGTTCCAGTGTGAAAGATGATCTCCATAATATGACCTCTTAGTCCTTTGAGTAACAAACTTTGTCTATCATTTGGGGCAATAATAGTTACCTTTTCCCCTGGTTATTTCAGACAATTATAGTTACCTTTCCAGGGTTGTGCAGCTGTATATTGTCAATGCCACGTCCCATGAAGGCGTTGGTGTCGGTTGGGAAGGGGCTCTCTGTGGTGGGGCGACTGGAGCACAGTTCATACAGCTGGTACAGCAGCTCTGATCGCACCTTCACCAACACATGCACTCCTGAAAACATGACAACCGGGGAAAATTTAAAAATAGTGTAAATAAAAGTAAATTAATGAAGAAAACCTTTCTTTCTTTATACGCGCAATGGCCCAATATATTTCTTCTTTCTCATATTTTGTTCTATCATTGTCCATATTTGTTGTACCTGATTTGTTTGATTGAAGAATATAAAGTCTTTGAAATTAAATGAACTACTGACTACTTGGTAATTTTCGCAGTGGTTTTATTTTTGCGAATTTCGCGAGTCAATTATGGCGAGAATTTCCTCTTTGGTTCATATCCATTTACACTAATGAAAGCACCACTAAAATCGCGAATAATAGCACTCTCGAATTATGAGATTTACTCCAAAATCACGAAAATATCTGTACGTGAAAATATTGGCGTATACAGTAATTCAACACAACATTTTCATACCTCTGAAGTCAACAGACACAGCCAGGATCTGTCCATTGCTGGGCACATTTAGCTTCTTTGGGGTCCTCTGGAAGCAATCTGGCACCTTGGGGCCCGAACCTTGCTTTATAATCTGGAGAGAGAAATGTAACATGAAAACAAATTAGGAAGGGTTTGGTAGATATTTGGTAACAGTCAAGGACCGCGGAACCGCAGAACCCACCCCCCCCCCCCAATTTTTTTGTTATATAACAAAGAAATACATAAGCTCCAAACAATAACTACCGTATTTGCCGGTATATAAGCCGCACCTTTTTAATGGCGGGAGAAACTCCAAAGTGGGGGTGCGGTTAATACACGGAGATAGGAAAATTGTACACACAAATTGTATAGCCAGCGCACCATGCCTTATATTTCTTGTTTATACTTTGTATATTCGATGGACCCAATTAACTGAACGGAAATAAATAATGTTTTTCCATAACACCTGGATATAAATGTACAGGGGGCAAAAGCTCGTCTGTTGTTTTGTTTGGAGTTGACCCCGCAAAAGCCATCCCATTGTGTGTTAACCTCAACATTGATCGCGCCGATAAAGGAACAATTCATTGGCAAAAATCGCTAATAGTGAAGCTATTTTTTGTACTTATCCTGAGAAAACGCTGACCAGCTAAATACTAAAAATCTAAAATTATAGGCCACAATTTTTTTTTCATAGAAAAAAAAAACCCAAAGTTGGGGGTGCAGTTAATACACGGGTGCGGTTTATACACCGGCAAATACGGTATATTTTTTTCTACAGAATTTTGAAAATTTGCAATTACCTGTAGTTCATCCTTGCGTAGCAGCCTGCAGTCCTGCAAGAGGGTAGAAAGCTCCCCTTCACTCAGGGGGTCCGCGCTGGTGTCCAGTGTGGGGAACTTCACTGCAGCATATGCACCGTCAACCTAGTGAGTAACATAACATAAGTAATCATTGGTTGAGAAAGAGGAGGGTGTTCAATCAAATTTGGCTTATATTGGTTCTGCATATATGCCATTTTGTAGCAGGGTGCCTTCTCAATGTGATGCCAAATATTCAGAAGACAAATATTTTACAATTTGAGAAATGGTCATCAAAAATAAATGAAAGTTTTTACACTCTCTACAAAGCTCCTACAATTGAGACATGAATTGTACAAAAAGTGACAGAGCACCCTTTCAATATGTAAACAAATTACATCAGAAGAAAAAATATACACACATGCAGATTAACACCTGTCCTAAGATCACTCGAGAGTCACAAGGTGATCGGTCACAAGGTGATCGTATTCGCTGGTGCTGTTTTCTAGACATGACCATTTACATACCAACTTTATTCTCCAGGGAGTCAAGATTAGTGGTCTTTATATTGAGCATGCAACATTTATTTCTGCATACTTTTTTTTATTTCTTTGAAACAACAGTAAGCTATGAAAGTAAAATGCACAAAGCCACATCGCACACATAAAGTTCACAAGATAAGCATAATCCAGTACTATTGTCTAGTACAATGTAAAGAAAGGAACTTTAGCGTGATAAGAAAGTTGACTGCCTATATGGATATTGTAATTACTTCTACATGTATCTCATGTGTACATTATTGAGACTATAGTACCCCATGGCATTCATAAGTTTAACCGAGAGGTCATGTACCTTTAGCACCCTGCCGATGGGAGCGGAGCGGATGTCCTCCACAAACACCACGTCTGTCAGAGCCCACACCTCAATCTCATTCTTCTCAACCTCTCTCGCCGGAGAAGATAGAGGGCGCTTTGAGCCTCTCCCTGAAACACAACACAAAAAGAATTTATGAGTGATAATTCAATTGATAAAAAAAATGTTAATCTCAATCTTAATATTCTCCGTTCTCTGTCACTGTTAATATTCATTTGACATTTTACTTGTCTATTCAAATTCCGTATTTAAATATAGGGGAAATTCAAATAGTATCACACTGCACATTTATGGTTTTATTCAATAATCTGCCAGTCTAAGAGAACTGCAGTCAATTTTTTTCCTGAATATGTAATCCGCTATAGAAAAACCCTGCACTTGTCAGTAATTCATGTTCTGAAGAAATTGGCCATTTAAGTTCTTATAATGTGTGGTAAAGACTTATGGTTGTAAACAAATTAAAAATCATAACTTTGCCAACTATTGACCAATTTGTTATAACAAACCATGAAATGAAAGCTTGTCAGGAGTCCTTTCTAATGGTTTGAAAATATATATTTACTGACGAGTGCAGAGTTTTGCTGTAGCGGGTCACATATATATGTCACTGAAATTCTTCAGTTTTGTTTTTTCAACAGTGAGAATGACATACTGTGAGCGGCAGGACTGGACACGATGGACACATCGCTGCTGGTGGATGCGGGGGAGGGGGGCGGACCCATCTCCTGCTTGACATCCAGTCTCACCCCTCCTCCGTCTGTCTTGTTCAATATAACGAAATGAATTACTTACTAGCAGTAAAAGAAGAGCTTCAACAGTGGGTACTTTTTTACCAAGATTGCAAAACAAAGGCAAACTAAAGAATGACATACTGTGAGCGGCAGGACTGGACACGATGGACACATCGCTGCTGGTGGATGCAGGGGAGGGGGGAGGACCCATCTCCTGCTTGACATCCAGTCTCACCCCGCCCCCACCCGCTCCTCCTCCTCCGTCTGCCTTGGCATCGCCTCGGGCATCGGTCTTCATCTCGTCCCCCCGCGGCTCTGTCAGGTTGATTCCGCTCCCCCGGGACGACGATGGGGGAAGGACAGCTATGGATGAAAAACAATACAGAAATTTATTGACTAATTATTAACATTTATTCATCACATTTTACACATCAGAGAGATCGGTATATCATTGCCATTGGGGAAAGTGAGAGTTTCTACAAAATATGATGCATTAGATGATTATGAAATTCCGCTCCCGCAGGATGACGAAGCGGGAAGGACAGCTATGAATGAAAAACACAGAAATTTATTTACAAATATTATGATCTCCCAGGTCCAGGAAGGAGCTTTATTGTCAGCTTTCCTAATCAAGGTTATCAAATCGCATTCATGATAATAATGCTCTATGAGCATTCATAGATGCAAAGTGCATAGCCCCATTATTACTATTATCAAATTGAACATTTGGTTATTACGTTCTCGTGATGGAGCAGGGTTGGCACTCGCACCGGACGAACCAGAAGCGGTCGGGGCATTTGGATCGCCCAGGTCCA
This sequence comes from Dendraster excentricus, assembly GCA_031471515.1. Lineage (NCBI taxonomy): Eukaryota > Metazoa > Echinodermata > Echinoidea > Clypeasteroida > Dendrasteridae > Dendraster > Dendraster excentricus. The sequence continues at coordinate 1,122 of JAUELG010038961.1, read as the reverse complement.
GGGAGGAGCGGCGGATGCGGAAGCGACATGTGTCGGTGAGGTGCCAGGCCGTATCCATCAGCTGGCCAACACGAGGGGGCGCACTCTTCACGTTGAACGCCAGCGCTCCCGGATGGTACATGGGGCAGCTGCGCAAGCAAACCTACAAGGTAAAATAAAAACACGTAAGCCATGAAGTTTATCTTCACCAGTGGCTGAGTGGCTGACGATCATGACCCAGGACCATTCCTAGTTCCACTGATCTCTAGATATACCTTACGATTAAATGATTATGGGCGATATGTGTACTCTGCTACATTCTGTTGATGTGTATTTAATTTTAGCATATTGACATTGATGAGTTAGAGCCAATGATGCTAATTTCCATGGTAGATGTTGCTGGGCCGTAATCGAGCCCTTGCCTCCAGGATGTTATCACACAAATAATAAATATAAAATGGTGTTCATAACATTCAGCAGGGTTTCAAATAAAAGTTTTCGCTAATAGCTCAGTCTGTCCAGTTTAATAGTTTTATCCTCTACTTATACAACATTTCAACATATTTCAACAGTCAAGATAAAGACAACCTACCTGTGCCCCCGCTGACAATGTAGCAGCAGCCATGGCTTCTCTCTTCTTTGCTCTGGCCCGGTCTCTGGCTTTCTCCAGCACTTTACTTCTCATGGCTAGTGGCAGTACACCCCTGTTTGAAAGATGAACAAAAAACGTGTTACTAAGGTATCACAAAAATTACAAAGGGGGCCGTAATATCCCCCTTCTTTAGAAATTATTCCATTTGCAAGGCTTAGAATAAGAACTGACTTGATTTATTGTCCGTTTCATTTGAACCAACTTAGATAAATGGTTTCCGCTCGATGTAATTACATGCAATATATCTAATGCTACAAATATTTTCTGATTGTTTTCAGAAGAGTAACAACCTTCAAAGAATACCTTTCAAATTGAATAAGAAAACATTTATCAAATCCATTCATTTTGTTTAATATTTTCATTTGTTTTCCTGCGTCTTTACTTCAAAACACACACAAACACACTGAACTCTTGCTAGACTTACCACCAGAATATTTGTCCAGATTCCATCCACGTGGCTGTATACAGAGCACACGTGTGAATGGAGACAA
>JAUELG010038850.1:0-11523 GCA_031471515.1 Dendraster excentricus | reverse complement strand
GGAAAATTTTTCCCTCCCCCCCCCCCCCCCCCCCCCCCCGTGGAACCTGGGAACGACTAATTAGATTGGGCTTGATAGGGTCAATATTATATATATTTAATGTATGATTATGTTATCATATTTGCATACTATCTACGGTATATGTATTGACTTTGTCCGTTTATGTTGTTAATAAATCCTGTTTCCATTTCAAATGTTTATTTATGGTGCTTCATTACTACTGGTAATGTATGAAAATGTATAATCACAATCATCAAAAGTAGGGTAAAGGGAAAGTGCTGGATCTGAACAAAAAATTGAAAAGGAAAGCTGACATGGATGGTAAATTATAGATTTCCTTTCTCGAAGGGAAATGAGCTTTTGGAAAGGTATAAATCGGATCAATGTACATGTATGTAGACATGGGGAGAATAACGCAACCGGAAAATATTCTCTCATATCATATTAAGGTCTTAATGTGTATCATAAATAAAGTTGATTGGAAAACATAACAGTTGCGAGATAGCGTAGTGTCAATGCCAAACGTACACCCGGGGGTGTTTCACTAAGCACTAAAATCGATGTTAAATCGATTTTAGTTAGTGAAACACCCCCTGGTGGTATTGGTGAACGTAGGCAGGTTGTTTGTTTCGCGATACGGGGCCCGACCTTGGCCAGGAGATCCCGGAAGATGTCCGGGCATACCCTTTAGAAGGATACGTATCCCAGGACATCTTCGGCCAGCTCCTCCATCAGAGTTTCGTAATGGCCGTGATTCTCCCTCCGGATGAGCCATGGTCGGGCCCAGTACCTCCTCTACCTCTTCATGGCATGCTGCAGCTGCAGCCGCTAGGTCATCTCGTTCCAATGTGCTGACTTCCATTGCAAAATACCTCAAAAACCAAACAAAAAGAAGATACAGATATTACACAGAGATGCCAATACCTGGCTGTAATTTTCGACCATGCAGCGCGCACGTGCGTGGCATTGAGTTCAAGGCATTCATTCCCAAGGGAACTGACCAAGGTATCGCATTGTGGACACTGAAAAGATCGCCTACCAATGAAATTAAGCTGACTCGCGAACCGGTGCGATTCACACAGATCTGAGGTCTTTATCAATTCGCACCAGCTCGCCGTTTATGCGATCGAGGCCGACGTGGGAGTGCTCAATATGCGATCCTACTTGCGAGTGCGCTCGACCGAAGTCGGAGGTCGCCAGATTTGTTAACATGTCAAAACCCCGGCGACCACAAGCGACTCTACCTTTGCGGACAAGAGTTACAGCGATCTGGTGCGGCCACTGGTGCTCACTTTGCGACTTAGCTACGGATTTCAAGGGATCGTTCCTGGTCGGACAAGATCGCTCTTGATCGCAAGGCCTAAACTCGCAAAGTGAGCACCTGGCTTAACAAGGATGTATTCAAGAAATTCAATGTATTGGCCCGTTCAAATCAGTCCACTTTTCAAAAAGGAAAGAAATCTTATCGAAAAAATATCGGTAGTGATATTCGTTTGTCTCACAATGTAAGGTCAACAAGGAATCTAAAAAGATCACGACGTTTCGTGCGACGCTGCCATACTTCGTTAGGTGTGATACCAATGTAGTTGTCATTTAATTTGGTGGCTATCAGTCAGTATGACTACTGTTGCCAATTACTTTTCAGTTAATTTCTTCTTCATAAACTAATACAAATATGAAACAAACAAGGCTTTATAATATTCACTCCGGTCGGCTCCAAACACCGAAACCGTTAGGGCTGGAACAATGGCATGTTGGTACGAGGTGGACGGGGAGTGTCATAGCGGCGCATCATACGCATCCAAAAACTCGGGAAAATCAATCCCGTTGTCTAGATTGAAATGGGTTTGAGGTGGATATTGATCGCTTCCCTAACCCTACATGTGTAATAGTGCCGTTCCTGGGAAATGCACTGAACCCCATTCCAGGCTGGTTGATGCTAGTTAACCCAAGCATGTTCGGCTACGGCCGAGCAGTCAGTTAGGCAGAGCCTGGCGTCCCTTTTATGCTCAGTGATACTCTCTGATATCGTTTGGACAGTTTCACCGATGGAGGATCTGTCACACCCTTTGCAATGGACGTTGCAGGGGAACGAAACGCCGTGATCTTTTTAGATTCCTTGTTGACCTTACACAAACGAATATCACTAGCAATTTTAATTTTCTATACTATAGCCGCAATAAGTAATAAATTTAGTAAATAAATCTTGTTTGTTTGGTCAGTTCATTTATTGAGAATTGCAAAGAAAACGAGGAAAAGGTCGTGCTTTCACGTGTTGGGTCTGTTTATGTATTGGGTGTGCTACATAAATATGGGTCTATGAGGGAACGTGCGAAGTTTAGAATTTTGTTGCAATTTGCTAAAGATTGAATCAAAGTATACAACAATATTTTGGGTAATTTTATTGTTGTTATTGCGGAGACTGTGATGCTGTTGTCTATTTTGTTAACAAGTACATAGGAAAAAAGAATGAATGAATATTATGTTTTTCTTAGTAAATTGGCCTACCGTGATTTTCGCGAGTAATGTATTGTACGGCATCAGCGACGTTTTGGGCAACCCCCCTCCCCTAAATTAAAACAAATAGATAAAAACAGGAAAAAAGAAAAGACAAATTTAATATGTCAGCCAATTATTGTTAATTTCTACGTTTAAAAACAAAGACATTCATCCGTTTGCGTTTTTGCTGCGCGCTTCGCGACCAAATAAATTATCTTAGTTTTGTGTGTAGCTTGCATTTGGTACGTCTGGGTGGGTTTTTCTGTACAAGTCCACGAAAGTCCTGTGCATGCTGTTATCGCTCTGCAGTATGTTAGACGTGCATCACATCGCACCATGACAATTAAATAAATGCAAAATCTTCCCCGTGTAAGCTGCAATATTTGATGAACACAAATCGTCCTCTGCACAAGCCCTCGGTCTCTTTGCTCCATCGTGCCTTATTTTGAGCTGTAAGCTATGATATTGGATCATAAATGTGGCCTTGGCCTATGGTTTATGTGTACTACACCAGATTGCACTTTTTTAAGTAAAGGAATCCTCCCCGTGGAAGGGAGATACCCTCTGCCAAACCCTGCCTCTCTGGCTCTAACCGAGCCCTCGGTTAATTTACTCCTCGGGACTCATTTTTAGCTATAAGCTATGATGCTGATCATACAAATAGGCCTATGGTGTATGGTTTATGCACCTGATTGCACCATTTCAAGTCCATCACGACTCGTTTATAGCGGTAAGCTATGATATTAGATGATACAAAATGTGGCATGCAAAAGATGCAAAAGCTCGCTTGACCGTGGGGATCGGGGTGACCATGTGAGAGTGGTCGGGCATGAGCCCCTAAACACACATGTCGTAAGCCACCTTTGGGTTTTGCCCCCCCCCCCCCTCTCCCCTCCATTCTAAATTTCAAATTCCAAATGTTTTGAATAAGTTGTTTGTATATAAAGGTTTTTGAAAATCTTTATTTCAATTATCAAAGTAGTGCATTTCGCCAATACAGTCTACTTTTAAGAACATCCAGTTGAATTAAAAGGGACAATTTAATCACAGTTAAAGAAGAGTGTTTCCGGGGGCAGCATACGCGTATGTCCCTTTAAAAGAACCATGCAATCTCATAACGTATATCAGCAACAAATATCTCATCAATCACAATAAAACATTAAATTGTCATACAGCACCATTCGATCCTCCCAGTTTCAGTGAGGTCAAAGTAAACCGAACACAAAAAGTAACTTCACCCCTAAGCAATTGCCCATAATTTCAAAACCAAGAATCGTTTTAAGATTTCGTTTTGCCAATATATCCATATGGTAATCAGGAAAATAATGTGTAAAAATAAAAGTTAACAATTCATCCATGGTTGAGTGAGCACACATTAAAGGGGTAGTTTACTTTTGGTACGGCTGAACTTTAGTAACCAAACCTGGACAGTAACCTTATAAACTAATAGTAATAACTACACCATGCTCGAAAAGTATACAAACTTGCAAAATGACTAAGTATAAATCATGGTATCATAAAAGAAGAGCCATTTTGAACACAGGAGGGCGCTTCTAGAAAGGCATCAATTTAAACCATTTTCCATACAAAATTGTGCATGTGATGTTTGATTCAAATAATTAATAAATAGAAAAATTATCACCAAATAATTTAAAAACGATTTTGAAAATTTTTGAAAGAATGCAAGCATTTTTTTATTTTTTGAAAAAAAACATCTAATTATTTGGGCCCCAAATAATTATCAGGTCAAATACATGTATTTCAGCCGTTATTCTGCCAATAAAATTGCATGTTCTCTCGTATTCGACACTCAGTTTTTCATTACCTCACAAAAAAAATTGTGTTGTGCAGCGCCATCTCTACCAAAACTAAACTACCCCTTTAAAGAAAAAATAGTCATATTTCAAAATTCGCAAAAGCATTATCATCATTACAAATTATTGAGAGTTGGAAAATTAAAAACTGCATTATTGTACAATTGCGAGTAATGCATATTACCACTTGTGCTATCAACAAATCAAAGTGAATAAAATGTCAAACAGCATTGTTTCTTAAACCATGACTTCTGCCACATATCTGGATTCACAACAATGTACAGGCACGCGCAATACCTTGTGACTTTTGAATTGGGCAATTTTGTCTTTAATCTGTGCTCATTCTGGTGTAAATTAATGGATATCTCTGAATAACTTGAAACAATAAACGGTTATGAAATTATGGGCAATTGCTTAGGGGTGAAGTTACTTTTTGTGTTCGGGTTATAATAATCACAAGGTCAATGAAAGGAAAGAGTTTAACGGTATATTTAACTCCTTGAGGATGTTCTATATGAATTTAAAACATTCTTACTGACATACTGGTTAAGACTAAAGCAGATATTCATGATAAAGTTGACACAAGAAAATCCACTAAGAAGAAGATTTGCTAGAAGAACAAAAGTCAGAACGTAAGAACAATCAATCAACGAAAAAGATAATGATCATACCTCGTCAATCACATCAAAAGTGAAAAATACCTGAACAAATTACTCCTGCATCTTTATGATGACCACAATTGTGTACTCCCAGTCCAAAGTGGGTGCAACTTGCAATGTTTGATTCATTTCCGGTACACTGGACTTCATCAAATACGATGTCGCCTGTTCCCTCTCCAAAGTAAGCACCTGATGTAGCGTTGCCTGTTTCACCAAATCCAAGAATTCTGCAGACAACCCCAGCATCAGTATCATCCCAGGAGTCATCACAGATAGTTCCCCAGGTTTCATTGTAGAAGACCTCGACACGACCCTCAAGACCACCTGATCCACCAGAAAGGCGAATTGGGTACCCTGGAAAAGAATACCACGAATAAACAATAATCAATTTAACTATAATAAACGAAGGAGGGAGGTGTAGCTGAGCTGCTTTACTCTGATCCAAGATCCTATTTTACATGCATTTATAATATAATATGTTGCATTGCACTGAGTATCTAATGATGTATTGTGAGTATCACCATGTCATGTTCCTTGTTTTGTCGATTTCAAACAAGTCAGCGCCTAATAATTGAAACCATTCTGACCGACATAGCACTGAACAAGCGAATATTCCATGCGCCATTGTTAGTTTGCATTCAGCTGTGTGCCGAAAGAATAGGCATAATTGGTGAGTATAGTCAAGTTCACTAGGTCGAAATTTTAGGTTTCGTAACATATTTTGAAGGATTTGTATAACTATAAAACTGGGGAATCTTTTTTTCGATTGATGCATGGCGGCCATCTTGGATTTTCAAAATGGCCGACTTAAAAAGTGGGGTTTCTCGATATTTCAGCTTTCAGATGAGTAATGATTTGAACCTCTAAACATTTCCTTTCATGGATGGGGAAGATAATAGCATAATGTAAAATGAGATTAACATAACCACAAAGCAGCCATCTCGGATTTTAAAGATGGCCGCCTTGAAAATCAGTGTTTTGCAATATACATTTAAGTGGCGTAGAGTCATAATTTTAACTGCTAAACCTATGTTTTCCAGGATGGGAAATACGGTCGTACAACCACAAAGCAGCCATCTTGAATTTTCAAAATGGCCGCCTTGAAAATTAGTGTTTTTTATATTTTGAGAGTCAAAATGGGGCCTAAATTTTCGATCCTAGCAGAATCGTCATTCGCCTCTGAAGAAGATTCTGCTAGGATCAAAAATTTAGGGCCCATTTTGACTCTCATTTATTACATTGGCTTAATATAGTAGATAAGCAGTTTTCAGCAGTTTTTTTGCATAATTTTTTATATTTTAGCATTCAAGTGGCTTAGAGTAATGATTTTAATGGCTAAACATACATTTTCAGGAATGAGGAAGCTGGTGGTACACTGTAATTAATAACGTTACCACAAAGCGGACATCATGACTTTTCTAAATGGCCGATTTGAGAATCTCTAGTTCTCAATATTTCAGGATCCACTAGGCTTATAGTCATTATTTCGACAGCTAAACATACATATTCGCACATGAGGAAGCCAGTGGAATAAAGTAAACAAAATACTTGCAAATCAATACTGTATAGCAGTTTATCTTGTTTATTATGTTGTTATGCTTGCTATTTATGGCTCGTCGGCAATTTTATGTGTAGCAAGTCATAACTTATTATCATGTCCAGGTCGCTTCTTGGACATCTTTCTAGCAGAATTTGTGCATGTCATAATCATTATCATGTTCATTACTAACACTGGTCACATGTCATTCTGAGAATCATCGTCATTCTACCACTAAGTTCATGCTTTACTATCCCGTGGGGTGGGGGCAATGCCTCACGGAACCCTGAAATGGGGTTCTGAAGAGCAAACTGCAAGCACACAATGTAGGGTCTTTGGAGCAACAAAAAGCTTGAAACGCACAAAATATAGGGTCTTTGGAGCAACAAAAAGCCTGAAACGCACATAATATAGGCTCTTCGGAGCAACGGAATCACAGCTAGAAGAGCACATAATAAGGTCTTTCGAGCAACAAAATCCCTGAAACGGGAGTTAAGGGGTCTTAGGAGCAGACTAAAACGGCGAAATATATAGACTTGGAAATTCCAAATACCTACGGAAACGCTCCAAAAGGCTCAAATGGTAGTCCAATTAAGGAGCTAGCTACAGAATAATGGATTTGGCGCTATTAAAAAACAAAGACAAGTCATTCCGGGAGTCTATGGAGCCGATATAGAAGAGGAATAATGGCTTGTCGCTACTCAACTACCTAGCCAAGTCATTTCCGGAGTCTATGGAGTGGACAATTTTGAAAATCGGGTTTCTTTAGAGCAGCGATCGGGTGTGAACAAGGAGTCTTTTAAGCGGCAAATACCCGTCTGACATTATACACGAGTGCTCCCCCCCCCCCCGGATACTATCCATGGTACATTACTGGTCCTACAAGAGCATCAGTGTTAAAAAGTCTTCTCTGCACTGGCATCTCCCCCTCTCGATGATGGCTAAGAAGTTTGGGAGAAACGGATTTACCTGTGTTATCCTTGTAGAATCATGATACAGTGGGTCCAGAAACGACTGCTGAGCAAATGCATTTTTGACCTTATGCTGTTGCCCGGATCTGGACTCATTGAATGTGCTGCTTAAACACTGATCGCAACTCGGGGATGTTATATCGATGCCCGTTAGTGCGTATCCAGTACAGACGAATGTGGCAAGTGACGAGAGCAGAATCTGTGCATGTCATAATCATCATCACGTGCATTACTATCACCGGTCGGCAACATGTCATTCTCAAAGTCCTCGTCATTCTATCACTTAGTTTATGCTGTACTATGCATGGTTAATTATTGGTCCTACAAGAGCATCAATGTTAAACAATGTTCTCTGTAGAAGTCATGTTGTACGTCGTGTATCCATGAACGTGTGGTGAGCAATTGCTTTATTGACCTCTTAGTGTAGTCCGATGTCACGCTATATGTTTACAGACTGCGAAATCCATAGGCAGACGCAAATACGCATGCGCACCTGTGGGAAAATTGCCTGAGAAAATCGTTCGCATTTTTAATAAAGCATGTCAAATGCCTCCTCGAGGATCTTAGCCGCATAAAGTGTTACAGTAGATTAAAAACTCCATTCACGCCATTTTAAATTTTGATAAAACATGTGTCAATTTGTTATTAACATGACATTGTGGCGTAATAATCGTCAAGAATTTCGCAAGACACGACCTCATCATGCCTAAGGGCATGAGCATTTGCTACTGGGTACAGATTTCGCAGGTCACGGATTTGGCACCACACCGGATCTGGACTTAGTGAATATGCTGCTTGGAACACGTACTGATCGCAACTAGGGGATGCACTATATTTAATGCCCTTTAGTGCGTTCGCAGTACAGACGAATGTAGCACGTGATGACAGCCGATCTTCAGTGACTTCAGCGGCATCTGAAATAATTGCAGTGCATTGATGACTTCTCCTCCTGTGGAGGTAGACTTGTAGCAATACAACCGTCCTGTGTCATCTGCCCCTGTGAATGCGTGTTAGGCTAGAATAGCAATTGCATTTCTGAACCTAGAGATGCATAATATTAGCTGTCCTTGGACTTCTCCGGAAGGCACGACATGGACGGGTTTCTCAGCAAATGAGTGGTGCCATGACCAGTACCAGAACCTCAGTGTATGGTAAGAAAACCACACATTCTGCATCAAGCAGGCTCTACATCAAGCAGTGTTTCCGCCTTTTCGTCATCACTGTCCTCGATTTGTATCTCGCTGTTGCTCCTAATACGCCCTGAGGCAGATGCAAAATCCAGCTTTGACGAGACTTGGTCATGGTGGTTGTTTAGAAAGTTAAAGACATTCCCTTGTCAATGTTGGCATATAAGGCGGCGCCTATCTCCGATTCATTTGCCCTAGTCCACACGTCTACTAAATATAGCGAAAGCTACAAAATAGGCCGGCCAGTACTCTGGTAAATTGATTGATTCATTTTATTTTGTTACTAATTCCCTTATCATTCCCTTCTCCATTCTATAGATGCTGAGCTCCTGGTTAGAAGGCAGAAGGTACCATTTGGCTATGACCCGGAATGGGATCGAACCCGGGACCTCCCGGGCATGAGGGAGACATTCTAATGGCTGTGCCACAATGCTCAGTCATGTTGGTTGTACTCCGATGCTGTTGCTGCCAGATACGCAGTCGGATCAGTTTTTGTGTTGTCATGGGAAAAGAAACCGCTCATAATTGGAATGTGCTATGCTGGTGTGAACTATGATAATTTTAGATTGGAAGCTATGCATGTCTCTGTTTTGCCCTTGTGGTATTCTTCAGGGAATCATACTTATATGTTGCATATACTATAACGATCTCATTAGAGACATTAGTCTGGTAGTGACAGTCAAATATTCCAGTGAATGCCTCAATACTGATGGCACTCTCAAGAGACTGTGTTTATATCATTCTGGTGTTTGAGCCATACAACGCTGACTTCCTGAAGAGTACCACAAGGGAGAAACAGGGTCAAGTGAAGGGACTGATCCCTCATCAGATCAGAGCTGATTTCAACATCAATCACATCCCAATAACCCGGTTCCTTTCCCATTTCAGAACGAAGGCTGACCTGACTGAGTATCTTGCTACAAAAACACTGGAACACAGCCATGGCTCGTCAATGCGTATTGCATCTGCCACACTTATACAAAATGCCGCGCTGATATCAAAAGGTACCCCACCTGATGCAGAATCGGTAATAGCACACTATGATCTGCTGAGTAATGGCATCCGGAGTGGTCTCAGTGCAGCCAATAAACATATCAAGGTTCAGAAAGAGCAAATGCTTTATCAGCCTTTCCTGCATTCAAAGAAAAAAGCAAGGCAACCTGACTGTAAGTCTATCTCAAAAAGGCGTATATGTCAACATTGCATCTCAAGCAGCACATCCAGTCATTTCTCTGCACCAATGCCTGGATTCGCTGCCGTATGGCTACTATAGCAGGTTCGCACTTTTGCACAATGTTCGCGCTAATTATTACAACAGATCAGACTGTTCAACATATTGATGCTCGTGTAAGTCCAATACGTTATCATGCATAATGCCAGTGTAGCACTCAGTGCCAGAATGACGAGGACTCTAGAACTACATGTTGCCAATATGTGCCAGTGATGAGGATGATGTAATGCAACGAATATGTATCTGTTAAGAAGCTCTCTAGACATGCTAGAGGTATAACGTGCTACACATTGAAGTTCTGAACCATTAAGAACATCTGTCATATTGAAATTAATATCATAAAGTGAATTAAATCGTGTTAAGATTACTTTACTTTAAACAACTGGCTTACTCATCCTTGTATGTATCCTTGAATATGTATGTGTAGCAGTTAAAATCATGACTCTACGCCACCTGGATCCTGAAATAGTGAGCCAATAAAATGTATTTTCAAGGAAGCCATTACAACAAAACCAAGGAGGCCTCTTTTGGGAAATGTTTATATTAATGTACTTTGTTCCACTGGCTTCCTCATCCCTTAAAATGTATGTTCAGCCGTTAGTAAGACCATGACTTTAAGCCAATTGCATGCCGAAATAGTGAAACAAAACGCATTTTCACGGTGGCCATTTTGAAACTCAATTTTGTGATTATGTGTAGCTCGTAATTTAATTTCATACCATCGGCTTCAAAAATCCCGAAAATGTATGTTTAGGCCCCTTAGATACTGGGATATTGAAAAACATACTTTTTAAATTCGGTCATTTTGAAAATCCAAGAGGGCTGCTTTCTGGTTATGTTTATCTTATCTTTAATTGTACCAATGGCTTTCTCATCCCTGAAAACATATGTTTAGTCGTTAACATCATTACTCTAGGTCACCTGGAAGCTGAGATAATGAGAAACATCTATTCATAGCAAACACTGGTAAAGATTTTGCACCACCGTTTCTCGACATATAGACGTCATATTTTGACGTAATAATGAGGTATTTTTTCACGAAAAGGCGTCTTTAAGACGTCTATAAGACGTCGATTAGTACCATTAATTACGTCTTATGGTCAATATAAGACATGACTTAAAGACGTCGTAAATTCACGTCAAAAAGTGAAAATTTTGCACCCGCGTTTCACGACATAAAGACGTTATATTTTGACATAGTAACGACGTATTTTTTTCATAAAAATACGTATTTAAGACGTCGTATTGACGTTATATTCTGAAGCGATTTTACAACAAAAATAGTTAAACAAAATTGAGCCAGAGTACATGTATGATAGTGTATATGCAGTCATGCAAACATCGCATCCTTCTACACCACACAATCCTTTCCTATGCCTAAATTCTATTCTTATCCTACAACCTATAGGTCTTTCAACGTACACATTAGTTGTAGAATAGGTTCCCTATAATGTATATACTCCGCACAAAAAGTTCCGCAATCGAGGTTTGCACATGAATATTAGGCTGTGGGCTGACCCCTGAAATTCGCTCGTTTCGTGGTCCCTAATTCCCTACCACATGTTGACTATTGTACAAATTTGTCAAAATTATATGTAAACAACTGAACCCACTTGCCATTTGCG
>JAUELG010038849.1:0-18099 GCA_031471515.1 Dendraster excentricus | reverse complement strand
CTACCAGATCATATTATTGGCAACATAACAACCGTTGGTCTTCAATCCTTCAAGGGCCGTGCGCATGTTCACCTCCTGTAGTTCTTTTTTGTATTGAAACACATTTGTGTTAAATTTTAATTTGTTTAGTTAAATGCAGTGGACCATTTGATTGGCCCTCTAGAGTTACAAAAATGCTCTGGTGGGCTACTGTTCACATTTGCACCTTATATATAAAAAGAAAAATTAATAAACGTACTAACTTGTTTTGAAAGAGGATCAATACGGTACAAACATAAGTATTTGTATCTATTATATAACACCTCATGCACCATATATAGACAATGTAGACAAATAGACAATGTATGAAAACATGATATGATTTCTGCCCAAGTGACTAGATTTTGTGCTCAGCTTTCCCGACTTAGCAATTCACAATGGACTTGATGCATGAGTGAATTAAAACAAACACCCGGATCCGGGAAAACGTGGGAAACATGTTAATTCAGGAAAGTTACTAATTTGGGCTAAAATAATTTTTTTCATTGCGCCCGGTCCCTGGCATAACTCATCTATTTTTAATCATGAGGTGTTATATGAAAGGTACGAATTTTAATTTTGTGCGGTATTTGTCGCTTTTAAAAATATGTACGTTTATTACCCTAAAAACTCACCCGAATGTTAAATTTCCGTGTGCAAATGGAATGTTGGTAACACCAACTTCCATTGTTCTAATTTTTCAAGCGTGATTATGTGCCATAAGTTGTACATCAAATGAAATAAGAGAAATTGAGCATTTATTCAATCTCATCAAAGAAATTATTCATTATGACGGAAAATTTATGTAATGAAACCCGGGTTTCGATTTATCTGGGACACGCTGTATTATGGCACAAGAATGAAATCTCCAACCTGATAATATACACGTTTTAAGACATATGTTAGGCCCACTAACCTCGTCATAAAAATGAAGTTGTCATCATAAGGCAAACATAGACAAATGAAATTGAGCTTTGCCTGTAATCGAACCTCAGAACTCCAGATTTAAAGGCCGACAATCGTTCTATTAAACATTGAGCCACACGGACAGTTATCGTTATAATCCGTGTCTAATTTCTTTTCAACTTTTGTGCTAATTAGAAACAAACTGAATTTACTATAAATTGGGGAAAAGCCAGAATACTCACTAAAATTGATGCAGCTAATTTACAAACTTAATTCAAAAGAGGAAGTGACCAGTCACAATTTTTTTTCATAAAACCCAAGAAACCAATTCGTCAATTCAAGATATGACAGTTTTATGACACATACTGATGCCTACCAGTCAATTTTATCTGTGGTCTCTGCACTTTACAGCAAATTACGCACAGCTAAGCTATTAAACTAGCTGTACTTTTCTTTGTTAATTGAGCAACTCGTTTTTATAGTGTTGAGATTATAATATGCGATACGATGGTATATGTCTATGGAACGAAACATTTATATTTATGCTGATATATGTATTTTCTTCTTGTATGGCGTAACCATGCCAGTGGACTCATGCATGTATTGTCCCATCTCTGTTCTGAGCAAGGTTATGGAATCGATTGTATAGAAGCAACCTCAGGTACATGCATCGTATGACATTACCCTGTAGGCGTCTGATAAAGTGGGCTTGGAAACACCTTGAGCTCTTATTTGTTTTACTTTACGCATTTCAGACAATTTTGACACTATTGTATATGAACGATGAACAAATTTCAAGCAAGCCCACTACGAGTTTTGCATGTTCACAAAAAACAAACTGACCTCTATCTCAAAGGAAGCTTAATATTGGTAATTATGCTAACTATCACTGGTGAAAGCAAAAATCCTCTCACTTCTTCTCACATTTATAATCTTGAGTATCACCATATTGAAAACAAGAATTTGTTTGTAACCGCTTGTTCTTTGCTATTACTGCTCAGTGAAGACTGACATCTTGTTTCATAATCATGATGAAGGCAATACAAGTGGTGTTTATAACCCACTTTTGGTAAGTCTGCACATCATTGGCATACAAATCTTACCTGGAGCCACAAGCTTGCAATGGTTGAGTTGATTCACTCTGCAGCTCACTCTGTCTTGGATGTTGTACATCTATGATAAATGAATTTTATGGAAATTTGAGCAATTAAGTCAATATATGTATTGAATAGAAACGCTTATGGCAACAGTATAATCCTTATTTCTTCATAAATTAGCACCACATAGCATTGGTTTTGCTCTGCAGGTTTTCCAACTCACTACGAACATATACTAAATTTTGGACACTCAACGACTAATGTCTCTCTGACCCAGTCGTCGTCACCGCGCCATTCATTACCAGGAGCTATTTACAATGCTCTTGTCTCGTGTAAGGTACCATGACACTCATTTGCATGTCATCGAACAATGAGCTCACTGAGACAGAACTGAGAAATTCCCCTCCCTATCACCGAGTGCTTTACGCTTTGGCATTTCTCGTTGAGTCATGATTGCTTTTTACCGGTGTCGGGGTCAGTAAACAATTTGGTGGTAAAATAAATATCAAATTGGCTTCCGCACACTCCCGCACACTTACAACGTCCGATGAGGAAGCCTTGGAAATCAAGTAAATAACGGGTAGTACATTTTGGAGATGTGATCTGATTTTTTGTATTAAATAAGTTTTGTTACGGATATCAATACAAAATAATCGTCAAATCACGTTCCTTTATATATAAAAAAAAAACACAAAATCAACACAAAGACACAGCTTATTCAAGTTTTTCGGGAAAAATAAACTTGACTGTCACCACACCTCACGACGGAGACGATAATAACATCAATACAATTAAGCAAGGATTGTTGCTATGGTGATATATTTGTATTCAACAGGTGAGTGAATATGTTACAAGTCGATAATAGTATATGCTAGTATGTCTATGCTACGAACAAACATTATTATTCACACTTACACTGTACATCCACATTCCCTATAACTTTGTTTGTTTGAGCTCACCTGTAAAAGTTATGTGGGGAAAGAGTTAAGCAGTAGACCTACCATGAGGGTCCCCTTGTGTCACAGATGACTGAGATGCAGGTCCAGACTTTACTCACAGTATCGTTATACGTTACTGGGAAATAGTCATGAGGGCTTTCTTTTACACCCCAGCTAACCTGCGATTCATGATTTTGACAAAATTATTGTTCTGTCCAACATTTCTTTAACAAATTTGTGCTTTGAAAACTTTAACAGTACTTTTTTCCTCTGGTATTTTGTTTTGCTGAAATTTTGTGTCGGAGCTATAAGCCTATACGTTATTCCGTCTGTTTATTTTTATTAACATTTTCTCTGGCATTTTTTCCACCGACCATTTTACATGGAATCTAGCACCATCTCTCCATTCAAATTCGTGCAGTACCAAAGGTCTTTACCTACTTACCATGACAGACAGCCCAAAGCAGCATTCGTTCGTCTTTTTCAACAGTGTCTTGTTTCAGAGTCACTTCCACTTGAACGTAAGGTCCCGTTGTCATGTCAAGTCTAAAATCCATGCATTTCTTTGAAATGATCCATGAACGGTCTTTCGGGATATACTACAAAGTATTGAATAAAATATATTTTGATCTTCATTGACCACATCACTGGTGTAATTATTGATCATTGATCACTATTCAAAGGGATTACTTCATTGAAATTTTATCAGATGTACGGTAATGTTTGCACCTTTCCGTCAGTTGAAGCTCTCTCGAAATTCTTCATCCTGTTATCTGCAAAACATACTACAAAGTTGACTCAAACCCCCCTTTTTCCAACAATAATGATAGATATATATATATTTTGCCCATCCGCATCTCATCAACATTAAATACGTATCCTAGATTTTATAATTGTAGGTAACAAAGTGTCTAGCATATCCTCATCTCACGAATATAATTAAGTCGCAGCAAGTGTATACAGCCTTTAAAATCAATATCATTTCACTAATTCAACATATTCAAGTTCTTCCGATTAGCTCTAAAATGGCAATATAGTTTTGAAAATGTTGAATTGCAGCTTGCTAAAGGTAAACAATATCTTCAACAAGAGATAGTTCATTTTGTATCCCTTGAAAACATTTACAAGTCTTAATATATCTATCATGTTGCATATTTCTTACGTGCTCCTCCGATTCTGATGGCTGACATGCAATCGTCATAGCCTTTCTGTCAACAACAACCTCAGATCCAGTACGAACTTGTCGATAGCAGTGTTTCTCTTCCTCAGTACTAACATCCTGGACAATAGACAATAGTTATATTAACATAGTCACCCAACACAACTGATAGTTTTCATTGCATTGGCACACACATTCTTCAATTGTTTGCAGTAGTGGTAACATCAATTTTAAGTTGACCATTTCATCTATGATACAAAATTTGGACATAAATTGCAATAAAAATATTGACAAAATATTATTCCAATTATCAATCTTGCTTAAAAGTTTAAAATTCCCAGAAAATTTCAAACATAAATTTCGAATATCAAGATTTCAACAAACACTCGGTGCACATTCAAACTTTGATATAGGAGAGGGGAGGGGGAATTTATTTGAAAGGTGGATGGCTTATTCAATCTTCCAGGGGGTGGAGAACCCTTTGTTGCCATTGCCTTTTATAATTATGCTGTGACAAACTTAACAAATTCGTGTTACATTCAAACAAAGAATAGACTGGCTAGAAATATATAAATTATTGAAAATGAGCAAATAAAAATAAGCCTTGCCCAAAATCGAACCCAAGACCTCCGAATTGTTGCTAGATCGATGCTTAAACTGTCAAACCACAAAGACTCCCCATGGCTCGATGGTATTTTGGTATAATTGTTTGAGAACCGGTCTAGCAATTCGAAGGTCTCGGGTTCGGTTCCTATGTTTTTGCTCAATGTCAATTAAAATTATCTTAGCTATGTGTTTATCCTAAACCGTGACATGGATTTTGTATTTTTACCAAAGTGTTTAATGCCATATTTATTAAGTCGACATAAATAAATTTGACTAACATAATTATATGTGTATCGCATGTCTAATATCCAAAGAATTTTTTTTGTGCATGCCCCCTGGATAATCCATGTTCACAGTTTAATACAATGCTAATTCCACTTTCATACCTCCAAAGCACCTCTGACCATTTTGTAAAGCCAAACGTGCAGAACAGGGCTGCAGTCTTCTGGTAGACCTGAGGGAAGAAATGGTGCCCATCCATATCGCATTTTCGTCTTTCCTTTGAATAGCGAAAAATTGGGGGAGAAGTGTGTAAGAGACAGCTGTACTGTGTCCAGTAAAACGACACAACTGTAGTCCCTGTCATTGACGAGAGCATACTGTAGTCCTGCGTAAATAAGGAAATTAAAATATTTGGTTATTGTCAGAGTAAGTGTGTTAATATTTACCAAAAGTGTTAATAGTCAAACACATACTAAAATATGCATGGGAGTATGCAATACAGATATTTCTCCCGTCGGTAATCCCAACGTCTGACCATATGATTTATCAGCCAACCAGAAAAAAACTTTATTGTGGATCTCTGTGAAGATGCCTAGGCATTGGCTTAGGCATGCATACCATGTAACACCAAATAGAATAATAACTCTTCATGCCCTTGCCTGGATTGTTATAAGTGTGATTTTTGAATTGACAATTCTGATATAGCAGAAATCCTGCTCTTAGAAATAATGTAGTAAGGTTGTGTAACCCCCAGCTCACGTCCTTTTTAGAATGACGAGCTTATTACCCGTCACCATATCTTTGAATGAGATTGTTTGATTGGTGCATTTTTGAAACTCTCTATTGTTTGTATGCATGTCCAAGTGTATAAAACAAAACATATGGTTAAGTAATGGATTCGCTGCTTGGATGGTAATAATGTGGAAAAATATTGTTAGTTATAGAAGTGTATAGAAGTTTTAGAAGTTTATTCCTGTACTTTTACCAGTTAAGTAAGCATTTTGTCAAGTTCAGCACCAGTTACTAAACATACGTACAGTATACAGAATACATATTAAATAATAACGAAGGGTAACATACAGGCAGTGAGCAAGGGGGGAGGGGTGAGGTGGAGTGTGAGTAAATGATGGGTTTAGTGCAGTACTGGACATATTTGACAGAGTAATATAACTAGGTTAACAAAAAGTAAACTCGGTAAAGTAGTAGATGTATAAGTATTATTATTGTCAGTAGATATAGTACTGGTAGAAGCAGAAGAAGTAGTAGTAGACATAGGCGTACCCAGGGGGTAACAGCCAAAAATGGCTGTTGCGGGGTTGTAATCTCCCCTCCCCCTTTTAAAATATTGGCTGGTCTTGAGGACATCTTTTAGCTGTCTCGACCAACATAAACCTGGTCTCGAAGTAAAAAAACTAGCGAAAAACTTGGTCTCGACAGCAAAGGTTGTGCACATTTTCGGTCTCGAACTTAAACATTCGGAATAGTGCTAGTCTCGGCTTCCAAAAATTGCAACTGGAAATTGTCCGACTAGAAAAATTGGACCTCTACAGTTTGCCTCCGTCAACCTGATTTTTGCCATCGTTTCTTGCGACATTTTACAACACTTTTGCGATATCTTGTGAATCCTTGCGAAATCCCAAATGTGCAACGTTCGTTAGCATTGGCTGCTCAGTGGGATATTTAAAAAGTCATGTTTACGACTTTCTCTTCTCCCGATATAACATTTAAACGGGTTTGTTTGTTTGTTTTGTTTGTTTTATTTTATTTAAACACGGTAAAAGCCCTCGATCACCCAAATAGGCTGGTCATGCATGTAAAGGCTGGTAATGCCTGTACGATAGGCGGGTCATGCCTGTAAAGTGTCTAAAACCACGAGTATATACTTGGAGATTCCTCGTGCCTCATTTACCGTGATGTTTATCTTATGGTACAAAAAACAGGGCTATATTTTTTCAAATGCCCTTTAGTATGACAATATCTTGAATTTAGCTTAAAGATCGTCAATGTATGGTCATAAAGCTCGTAAACCTCTGTTGGAAAAGCCGCCGCATATTTCGCTTTTGTAACCAGGAAAGAGTGTGCTTTTTCAATATAACTTTCACACATCATTGATACATCATTGACACATACAATGAGTTTGGTACGTCTCAAATGTTATTTTGGGCAATATTTGATACTTTACAGATGCACCTTTAGCAGACTGCTAAATAAGAATGATTCCTCTCAAAGTGCTTGCATAAAAAAGGATGAAAATGTTGAATGATTTTTTGCTCACATGGCGCAGAGCTTGTGACTCTTACACGCTGTTCTAATATAAGACTTTACCCAGCAATTGATGTCTAATGGATATTTAAACTTATATGCGCGCACTGCATGGGTGCGTAACAGGTTTACTTATTTCTACTTGGGGTCCACTCGCTAGTCATAAGGACCACTATTGATATTAGCGTGTAACTTCATTTACCTTGAGCGATTATAAATAGTGACTCCATTTTTGCTTTACAAATAGCGGTCATTCACGTTTAGCAAGTTACACGATTTGAATAACGGTCATTATGACTAGCGGACATTACGACTAGTGAGGTTACCCCTTGTGCTCATTGAATGTTCATCACACTGCACAAATACATCATGCAATAGCCACATTCTATAACTGTGGTCAAAGCCCCACGTAGTGCAATGGATTTGCGTTTATATAAAACACGGTACATAGTATAGCAACATACATTGAGCACAAAGGTAAACATTCATCAGGCTGCAACGCCTGGCTGATATATACCTTTTCGTTGCCCAAATGTAATTATTCGTTACTGAATTAAACTTCCTCTTCGATTTTTTTTACACTGAATTATGGAATTATGACTCTTTTGTTTAATGCTTCATTTTCAAAGCTATACAGCATGCTTATTTGCAAATGTAAATACTTAAACCAGTTTACCCATTTTTATCTTTTAAAAAAATTGGTAATTATATATAATAATTACCCATATACCCATGTGTTTTAAATTGATAGCGCATTATTCGCCAAAACATAAAACCTGACTAACAAAATTAAGCTAAATATGCAACAAACCGTGATATCCAGTTCTCCCTTTATAAAGCACCATCTTTACTTTAGAGCGACCTTGTAGAATTGCACAGTGTGGCATTGAAACTGTGACTGGCTTCTCGAATGTCATTCCACCAGCAGTAACTTTAAAACCAAAGCTTGCAGACATCTCGTCCTCTTTTAATTTGATTTCTTCTGGGAAATCTGTGAGCACCCTGAGACAGATCTTCTGTCTTTTTCCTGGAGGTATTGCTCCACATGGTACACTCAAAGTGAAGCCAAACACATCCACATGAAGTTCACCCCCTGAGTTATCCATAACTTTTGTATCATATTTGTCATAATCTGTGGAAAAGTAAAAATACGGTAATACGGTAATACGGTAAATTTTTAACGTAATACACTGTTGATCATAATTGTGGAATATTGTATTTGTTAGATCCAACTCCCCACCCTTTTCCCTAGTTTGTGCGCTTATGAACCATGTGATACAAAAAGTAATGATTTCATAATGTTTCCAAACTACCAATGTACAATAAATGGCTGCATGCATTTGTATTTATAAAGACAGCGTTTTGTTTTAAGCTTTGAAAGACAGCCAATGTAATGTTGGCCCATTTGCCTTTCCATAGCGTATGTCAACCATTTCATCAGTATTGGTTATTTCTCATAGTTGGCTGTTAAATGTTCAAACAAAATTGGCACAGAGGCCCTCTAGGCCAAAATCCATCTAACGTCACTTGCTACATGCCAAAGTTGTATTTATTTATATTTATTTTATGTATTTATTCGTTTTATTTTAGTATGGTAACTCTGTCAGTGATCGCAGCACTGTATTTCAGAGAGGCCCTACAACATAGTAAACAACACAAGTATAGATGAACAACTAAATATATAGTACATATTTGTTTACAAAAAGTAATTAAACAAAATAATACTTGTGACAAAACAAAATAATAAAAAAATACTTTAACATTCGCCAAAATGAATTTACAAAAACTAATTTACAAGGAGCTAACTTAACAATGTTTGGAAGATTGTTTCACATGACAGCTCCTGAGTGAGAGAAACTATTTTTACCCATTTGGGTTTTTATTTTTGGTAAAATTAAGCCTTTATTGTCAGAATTTCTTGTGCTGTGAGTGTGAACATAATGCAATTTAATAAACAGGGAAGATAAATATGTTGGTGCTTGGTCACTTAATGCATGAAAAACGATTTTGTACTTATAACAAATTCATCTTTCTTCTATGCTAACCTAATGTAAGCGATCTAAAACTTCAATTGTTGGGGTACGCATCTCGACACCCAAAACCAGTCTTACCATTCTTTTATATTGGCGTATAAGTATCTTTTGTACCTTGTGAACAATTAGACCAGGCATTACTACAGTATTCAAAAAGGGGTAAAACCAGGGGAAGAAGAAGTTTTAATCCTTCAATAGGTAAATATCTTTTCAAGCGACAAAGAAGGGTAATACTTGCTCCTACTTTCTTGCTTGTGTTTATCACATGCTCTTTCCGATTTAGTGTGGAATTTAAGTATACTCCCAAATATTTAAATGTATCCATTTGTACAATTTAATGATCTTCCAATTAAATTTGTATCGGATCTTGTATTTTTGATAATTTCTTCGTGGATCTAAATAATCTTTAAACCAGGCCAATTATGACCCTTTACACCATACATATGTAGTTTTTTCAATAAAATCTGATGACTGATGCCCCTTCCTAAAGCCAGACTGTTTAGGGGTAAACATATCATTATCAATAAAAATAAGCTTGCAATTGGTCATGTACACATTTTTCCATAATTTTCATTATAACTGGCAATACTGAGATGGGTCTATAATTAATTGTTTCCTCTCTATCACCTCCTTTATATAACGGAGTGACTTAAGCTTCCTTCCACTCATTTGGATTTTTGAAGACTGAATTGACATATTAAATAAACGTGTCAGGTCTTTATAAATATCTGGTATTGATATTTTCAATAATTTGGCACTTAACTTATCAAGTCCTGTGAATTTAGTCATTTTCAATTTGTTCAATTCCTTCAATAAAAAGTCACCACAAATTTAATTGAAAACAAATCTTTGTGGCGTCTGCACAATAAAATCAGTCAAATTTCGGTAATTTTGAGGAGGGTTACCATTATATACATTTGAACCAATTGATACAAAGTAATCATTCAATTCATTGACAATTTCCGGCATATGAACTATATTTCCATTTACGTTTAATCCTTTAATCATGCTTGTTGATGATGATTTTTTATTTGAACATAAGGGTTTTAAAAATGTCCATAATTTCCTTGGATTTCGTGTACATCACCATAGTACCCTTTTTTAAGCATTGTACGTATGTTATTAACATGATTTCTTACTGTACGAAAAAGTCTCCAATCAATATTTCTATTATGTTTCTCTGCTTTATTCTTTAGCCTATCTCTTTGTTGAGTAAGAGAAACATATTCATTTGTAGCCCAGACAGCTTTTGCACTCTTTACTTTGTGTGTAATCAGAGGAGCATATCTATTATAGACTTCTAAAAAACTGTTTTTCCAAGCATCCCATTTAAACGATGAGGGTGGTCTACCAGGAAGGGGTGTCAACAAGCAATAACCACTAATTCGTTTGAACATCGCAGGCTACGGTCTGTAAAATCATCTAACGTCATCGGAAGGATGGTAAATTAATGTCACGGGAATCTATAGGACCTCCCTGATTGACCACCAACATAAATTATCGCAAAAATCTTAACCTGTGCGGTAGAAACCAGAAATGCCGAAAAGGAGCCTTTGCCATCTGTGAAGAAAAATCTGTGACGAACTACCCTTTGTCCACCCCATACCATGCACACGAGATTTACCGGACGTCTTGAACTATAGGGGGCCCAGAATATTTCTACCTGGACACCAGTGATATCTGATCTTGATGGATCCAAGCCATACCATCCTTGACCATAGCGAGGGAAGACAAAGCGTTTGCTAGTTACGTGGCGATCAGCTCCACGATTTCTACATTCACAAAACAACTTGAAGTTGTGACCGCCCAACAGTGCTATGGATCGTATCCTTTAAGATGACAGATCTACAGTGTCCTGGCGGAAATCTTCTGGGCTCCCTATTCCAAGGACGTCCGGTTAATCTCGGCTGCATGGTACAGGTGGAAACTTGGTAGTTCGTCTTGCTCGGTGACCATGTTAAAGCGATCTCTGATCTACAGTTTGGCGGAAGGCGTTGATTCCATAGCACGTTCTTCACAGATGACGAAGGCATTCTGCATTTCTGGTTTCTGCGGCATAGGTTAGGTAATTTGCAATAATATATGTTGGTGGTCAATCGTGAAGGTCCTAGAGATTCCCGTGGTGTTAATTTACCCTCCTTCCGATGACGTTTGATGATTGTATAGACCGTAACCTGCGATGTTCCAACGGAATAGTGGATATTGCTTGTAGACACCCCTTCCTGGTGGAGCACCCTCATCGTTTGGCATGTAGGAAATGGCGTTAGATGGAAATTGGCCTAGAATGCCTCTGTGCCAATGTGGTTGAAAATTGTACAGCCAACTCTGAGAAATTACCCATAAGGATGAAATGCTTGACATACGCTATGGAAAGGCAAATAGGCCAAAATTACAGGGGCTGTCTTCCAAGGCTTAAAACAAAAGGCTAGCTTAATGAACACAAATGCAGATATTTATTGTACATTGGTAGTTTGGAAACATTATAAAATCATTACGTTTAGCACAAAATGGTCCATCAGCGCACAAACTGGAGGAAAGAAATTAAGTTGGATGTAAAAACAAAATATTCCACCATTTTTACCAACAGTGTAGATATGCTGAACGTACTTACATGAACTAACTGTATATCATTTATTAACATGATCATACTTCTTATGATGTTACTACTACTAATAATAATTTGGCAATCCCACGCCAAATGAGCGTAAAGTGAAAAAATATGAGGAATATTTCTAGTCTAACTTGTTTATTTGTTTTATTAATCATGATCACATACTGATATTTTTTGGTCTACACGACTAAAAAACACATTTGGCATCTCCCAACAGAAGAACCAGACAAAATACATTAACCTATAAACATGGGATTTTGTATCTATGTATTTTTATTTTGTTACATACATTTAATTATTATGCAGCCTTTTCTTTGATCTGGACGAAGAAAACGTGTCAGGGGCAACTCGAAAATGACTCTACGTACACCAGAAACGTATATCCTGTGATACCGACAGTTGCAGAGTCCTCAAAGGCGATTCTGAGGGTTGAAGCTTTACCGTATTAATATACTTGATACTTTTTACACATAACAAATTTAAGGTGATGAACACTAGAGGCAAATGTGAACAGTCAGTTTGTATTCCAACTCGCCCAAGTGGGAACCTTTTTATCCTGTAATGAACTGCAATTACGAAAATCATTAAACTGTTACCATGGAGACTTTGTAGGTCCTTCTCACTGACTTGATGTTCCTTACATGGCCTGATCGACTTTGATTCACATTGTGGATGAGGGCAGTCAAAGATGACAGTCCCTTGGTGCTTGTCTCCCAACCAGCCACTGCACAAATCATTCAGTTCTGTGCAGACCTGCTTGATTACCTATGAATAATAGCATTTGAGACAATGACATTTTTGTACGTTATTAAATAAGTTATGCAAGAACTTGGATGGTATGTTCTGTTACATTGTATATCTTAGATTTGTTTATTATACATTGTATGCACTACCGACAATCCGCTGTTTGCATTATTCAACATTTGAAATAACAGATTTTTACAGATTTGTTTAGATTAATTGCCCCAAACTCAATTGTTATGTTTATTTTCATAAGATGATGACGTCATAACTAAGGGTAATTGAGCATTCGTATTGGTTGATTACTGAAGGTTAATCCGGTATAGTGAATGATAAACCTTATAGCACATGTGTACAAATGTCCCACACACAGACCGCCGCATCGGTTGCAACGTTAAATGCAGTGCGCTGCAAAAGTGTCGATAAAAGAGAGAATGAAGAAAGACCTAAGTGAATTTCCATTCTCAATCTTAGCAATATCACACCATCTACCATGCAGTTCACAGAACTGCCAACATTTATTTACAACGGGACAGATAATTTACAAAACGCAGCATTTTCTATCTTTTTTATGATCGTTCTTGTAAGACAAATTTTAATGGCGGCATGTAAACAAGCATTGCGACGTCACAGTCATGACGTCACAATGCTTAACACACACTTCGGGTTTTATATCATCATGATCATAAAAACAATTCCGCCATATAATCATCTTATATAACAAATAGTACATGCTTCGTGTCATTAACTATACCACAATTTACACCTCTACATTTTGAATAGCACTTGAATAGCACTCGGCCTGCGGCCTCGATGCAATATTATTGCCGTCGAGAAATTCAAAATATATCGGTATCTATTCTGGTATATGGAACATTTGTATAATAATACAGTTAAGAAATCTGATTGGATCAAAAGGCTTTATGTGTTACAGGCAATGTCATGGTATGAAATTACTGCATTAATGTAACAACCATACATCACATAGAGATTGAAAATGTTTAACATTATATGACATACCTTCTTAACTGTATTATAATCAGGCATATTCACTCTGCTGGCATCATGGACTCCAATCTCCATGGCTACGGTCTCGACTGCCATAGGATCCGGACTCGTTTCTCGACTGGCATCATGAACTCCACTCTCCATGGCTACTGTCTCGACTGCCATAGAATCAGGACTCGTTTCTTGACTGGCATCATGAACTCCAATCTCCATGGCTACTGTCTCGACTGCCATATAATCAGGACACTTCTCTTTACAGGAATCCAGGTCTCCACATTCAACAACTGCGGGCTTTTTGCAAAGTGTCACCTATGGCATGGGATAAATCAATAAAATTTACATATTATGCATAGGTTCAACTTAAACATTAAGTGTTCTGTCATTTTATATTTTCTAGAAATATGTTTACTCATGTTACGTTACTCTCAATCTGTATTCAATTCACAGAGTGTCATGGACAAATCTTGTGTCGATTATTACTGAATCAGATATGTTACATTTCGTTATTTCACACAAAATATGAATACAGTAGTAATAACATAATTATAGGCATTTGTATTTTATCAAAATAAATGTCATTTCTATTAATTGTAGATAAAGAGGGGAAATCAATTGAGACCTTTCATGCAAACCAGTTCAAAAGGATTCGTGCAATCTATTTTGGAACTAAAATGTTAATGGGAACATATCTTATATAACTTGTTATTGTACCCATAAAAGCACATATTCATAAACCCTGCTGGGCCTAATTTGATGCAAAGTTTACTTACACTATACAATAAGTGACCAGATACCTTTTCCCTATTCCATATGTATGGTAAGCCGTGGATAAAACAGGGGGTACGTAATACTTGGTTGACCCTAGTAAGCAACTTATATATCCAGCCAAGTGAAGTCAAAAGTGAAAATACAATGAACAGTCTAGCTAATAAAGCCAGAGGCGTTTTTATGAATATTGATCTTAAATATCTTTTTGCACTACAGTTTAACCTAGTTATAATGAGTTCGGATACAACAAATTAGCTTATAACGATGTTTTTCCTGGTCCGAGCTCTTTATATTTATATTTTTTCTTTGATATAACGAGCGCACCGATATAAGAAGGTTATTGTCACGGTCCAATGTCCACTGTATGTTCTTTGAGTATTTATTCAATTATAAACATGATTCACTCCTGTAATACAGACATGTTGTAATTAGAATACAAGTACCCTGACAAACATCTCCGGGGAAGGCACCATCTTGACAAGTATGTCATAGTCTTTTTCTTGCAGCATAATTTCCTGACAGTACAGCTTTGCTTTGGGACCATATCGTGCCATACGACACATGAAACGGTGGAAGAGACCAACTGCGGATGAAAATAAATTGACAAAATGTAAAATACTATTTATCATTATTTATAAAAAACGGATCATAAAACAATATACTTGAACATGCATTCACCATATTTTTACGTAGAAAGATATAACCATCATTAACATAAAATAAAGTTAAGCAAGTCATTAGTATCAGTCTCATTCAGCAATACGAATGTCAAAGAGGACATCTTTTTTGGGGGAGGGGGCTGAAAACTGAATTTGAGTAAAAGAAAAACATGTAGAATATATTAATGTTATTATGAATAAATACATTGTAAAGTTGTGTTCTTACCAGGAAACACATTTTCCAACTTAACATAGAATGTTGATTCTATCGGTACAGGATTCCTCAACTTGATCGCAGTGTTCTTTGAGTTGAGCAGTGAAGGTACTATGAATCGCTTCCCATGCGATCCAACTTCAGGGTCATCACATATCAAATCTAGCTT
This sequence comes from Dendraster excentricus, assembly GCA_031471515.1. Classification (NCBI taxonomy): domain Eukaryota; kingdom Metazoa; phylum Echinodermata; class Echinoidea; order Clypeasteroida; family Dendrasteridae; genus Dendraster; species Dendraster excentricus. The sequence goes on along the minus strand of JAUELG010038849.1, from coordinate 2,688 downwards.
TTTCATGAGGTCAATTAGTTGCTTTTTAACATCTGGCAAAAATCTCATCCAAACATGGTCGATGAAGCATTTGTCCACCACTCCTTTTTCTTTGATATTGTTCCAAGCGATGCTGACCATGAAATCCTGTTAAAAAATACACAAAGTGATTGAAGCCAATTTGTACATGGCATATGTTTCCAAATTAATCGTGTTATTTCAGGGATCTTGTAACTTTGTTGACATATAGTGATGAATGGTTGATGCAATGTATATTGTTGTTATCTGATATGTCCACAAGTTATTATCAAATGGACGATGTATGGCCGGATTATGATCAAAACAGCAAAGTGATATTCAATAACTCATTGCATTCTCTTTGTACATGGTTCTAAAACTCCTCTCAAGTTTTTATTATCTGAACATTTTAATCGTACATATCTTTGTAACGAAAGGGAAAATCGTAACCTGTCCCATGATTTTATTGTCAATATGCAATACAACAAGTTATGACGGAATCACTAACATTTTAAAGGGACTTATTAACATTGTCCAAATCCTCAAAATAAATGTTTTATTATAGCGGCTCCCTCGTACCTTGTTGTGTTCGTATTTACAATAAAACCATGGGACAGGTTTCGGTTTTTCAAATTTCCCTTTCGTTACAAAGATACGTACGATCAAAGTATTCAGATAAGAAAAACTCAACCAAAGTTTTTCATCCCTGTACAAAGTGAATGCAGTGAGTTAGTGAATATCACCCAATGTCACTTTGCATTTTCGCACATTACTGGCCATGCATTGTCCATTTGACTTGAAATTTTCACACAATAACCTGTGGACATACGAGGTTACATAACTATACATTGCATCAACCATTCATCACTTTTTGCACATTCCAACAAAGTAACTAAACCCCCTTAATTGGATTTGTAGGATGTTACTAAGTCCCTTTTATTTTGCCACAACTTTTTAAAATTCGATGAAAATAATTCATTTCTCATATGAATTTGAGTAAATGAAAAAGGCACATAAGAAGTGTCTAATACATGAGTGTAGTTAGTGTTTATTTAATAAAGTTCGTACACAATAGACAATATAAACAAATAAAATAAACGTTTTGAAAAGTAACTATCGCATTCATGTCCATGCAAAATCATGGAATTCATAAGACAGGCATGTAGTTTAAAAATTAACACATATTAACTCTTATCCCTTTTTAAGTTTTTACACTCATTAAAGTTTGAAAATGTGTCATGCAAGCATAACAGCCAAACGATTATCAAAGATTTTTCATATGCATACTCTGACATTTTCCATACGTTTTATTATTTGTTTTCTTCCTGAAATCTTAATATACAAAGTCTTAATTTTACAACTATCAATGCCTCACTAACGTTGGTTATAGCACTGATGTGTACTAACACAATATCATATCTAACCGAATTCATGACTAACCATGTCTTCCGGCTGAATAACTGTGATGACTTCCTTGAACACATCGACAAGCCACCGAGGATCCAATATGACTAGGTTAGCGAGATCATCGTTGACATCACCAAAGTAGACAATTCTTCCAAGGTCATGGTAGAATGTTAGCATAGTCATCAGATCACTTTGTATGCCGAGATCACTGGCAGTGGATGTTATCTTTAGGTTATATAGACACACATGCAGATAAGGATACAAATGTTAAAAAAAAAAAAAACTCATATACTTCATGGCGAGTGAGGATTCAATGTTCATGATAATTCGAAGAAAGTATCTGTATCAAACTAGAAAAAAGGCTACACACGATGCTTGATACCATTATCTGACGCCTATTGTTAAATTTTTATTGGCATAAATTTGTCTAATGAAGTAGTGTTGGATGATATTGTGTTATTACAGTTAAAGTCTATGATATGCTAACATGGCTACACTTTAACATTAGTAACACAAAGCTCGACAGATGTTTTAAATAACATCCAGTAGCAGTGGTGACATGGCAAACGTCTTCAGTTTTGCGACCATTATGAACTACCAAGAGTGCTAGAATTTAATCGGCAATCGAAAAGCAGGTTAACTTTCTCTGGCCATGTCGTTCAAGTTTAATATGGCTCGTAAATACCCAAATTAGTGTGAGAGCCAAAACGATTTTTTAGTACCTGAGGAAGTGCAGGGCAACTGCCAAAAGCATCTTACATAATTGACTTTTCACTTCTTGAAATTGTTGATTTTATATTGGTTTCACATCCATGATGAAAACTATGTTCAGGACTATATTAAGGCAAGAATAAAACTCAGTCACATCTGATGATAAGCTGTCAAAGTTGATACATTATTGAAAACACTACATAGAATACTCATGTTACATATATTTTCCTCAAACATAATAACAAAGTAACATTGGGTGATTTCAAGTATGGTGTTGGTGTAAGTGTTAGTGTTAACTCAACACCAGTCAAATATCACCAGAACCCCCCTAAATTGGTGACGAAAACTCTCACATAGTTACGAAGAAGAGAGCTAATTTCAATAAAGACTTACCACTTGCATGCATTGAATACCATAAGTAGAAGAAATTATTTAAATAATTCACTTTATCGATACGATGTTAGTGGATGATTTCTATTTGTTAGTGGAATTCGTATCTTAAAGGGAGGGTTGAGTATTGGTCAAACTTAACCTTAGTAACCAAAACATGCACCATTATGGACAAAAGTAATA
>JAUELG010038738.1:0-11524 GCA_031471515.1 Dendraster excentricus | reverse complement strand
ACTTACAATCGGTATAAAAAATGTGATTGTCCCCCCCCCCCCACTCCCCATCTCTAACGTACCAGAAGACAGTGGGGGTGATGAGGGCCAGTATGAGTGCATGGCTAGGAATGCTCTCGGGGAGGTCAAAACACAGCCCGTCAGTCTGAGGTACTTCGGAGCACCAAGTGAGTACAGAGAACAACTTACAATCTGTATAAAAATGTGATTGTCCCCCCCCCCCAACTCCCCATCTCTAACGTACCAGAAGACAGTGGGGGTGATGAGGGCCAGTATGAGTGCATGGCTAAGAATGCTCTCGGAGAGGTCAAAACACAGCCGGTCAGTCTGAGATGCTTTGGAGCACCAAGTGAGTACAGAGAACTTACAATCTTCAACACGAATACAGGGAAACCCTGTTATAACGAGTAATACCTTTTTATCAGGGGGATAGATGAATAGATCATCCCCCTGATGAATGGGTATCAATGACAAATCGACGCCCATGCCCAAGATATCTTGGTATACATATACATGTACATGCATGTAGTGGAGCTCCCTCCCCACCCCACCCACCCTACCCACCCCCTCCCACCAAACATTATACCAGATGCCCATTCTGTATGTAATTATTAGAACATGTATGTGTGCCTGGCAGGAATGCTCCCAAGGAGGTCAAACCACAACCTGTCAAATGAACATAACCATATCAAGTTCTTTCAAGTGGTGCATTTTCAACCCACTTGTTTTCCTACGATCACCACTTCTTTACAGAGTAATCACTTGGTCTTTGAAACATATCTCATTTCGGTCAGTGCATGCATGGGGTGTCTGATTACACAATATTTAGTTGCTAATACCCATGCCATGACAACATGCCAGCCCATACAAACTCTGAGGCCACCTTAGTGTGTGTATGTGCAGGCATGTCATTAGTTACATGCAAACTCCCAAGAGCTATTTTTTTTTCTTCCAAAAGAGCATAAAAATAATATACAAATACTGAAAATCAATTGAATATGTAAATTATTGGCTGGAAATTCAACTTCCTAGTACATTCCTCACATAGTATTAAAGTATCTATGGAAATGAAAAAGAAAAAAAATTAGTCCCCAAAATCTCATTTTCATTTAAAGGCCTACAGGTTCACATTAGCTTTGTGTGATTGAAGGCAGGAGAATTGACTTACCTTTGGGTTGGTCCATTTATACATAAAGTTAAAATGAAGCTAAAATTACATCATGTATTAGAGATATTTCTTTTGGAGCTAAATATTACAATTGTTTCAATTTGTGGGTTATGCACACATATAAATGTATTAAGTGAAGAATGTATAGGAAATTGAATTCTTGAAGCATTCATGCATAATCAAACAATGTTATTATGCAGCAGAATACACGACATTCCGTGTGTAGGAGAGATTTTTTTTGCGGGGGCTAAATGTCAAGATTTATTTTAACTTGCACAGTTATGAGAATAACAAAGCAAAAATTTCTAAATAGGATTACAAGTCTTAGGATTGAATGTACACTTGTGGAGTATGTGTTCCAAGAGAATGGATTGTAGCCTTATTAGGGGTCATTCACAATGTGAGCCAGGATTAGAAAGTGGAATTGCATTCATGTACACATAAAGCCTTGTTTCCTGTATAGATTACATGGTTAACCACCTTACCCTAAACCAAGCCTCCACCTTTTTTCTGTACTGGCCTAAAGGGACAAGTAAAATAATGTGTGTTGACATTTTACTTGCCGCATTATAAAAATCAACTTGCCTGCCCTCTTAATCCTAGATGATTCAATACTGTGTGAAAAACCAACCCTCCATACTAACTTTTTCTGTACTGGCCCATACGGACAAGTAAAACCATGTATGTTGACATTTTACTTGCCCCATTATAAAATCAACTTGCCCTCTTACTCCTGGATGATATTGTGTGAAATGATGCTGTTCTCTTGTAGTTGAACACTTATTTGGTTGCCCAATCGAGCAAGCAAACCAGAAAAGTCATGAAATTGTAATTGCCGGACACCAATTTTTGTTGAGCCCTGTCCTGCCTGATACCAGCCTGATACCAGCCATGTGTGTTGAGACTCTTTAAAATAATGAGTAATATCATTTATAGAGCGCCATGTATCTAGGTGCCCTATTCAGAGGCGCATTATTACCCTTGGTCAAGAATCAGGTACAGTTAAAACCCATACAACTACATGTACATATATTGTGCACCATCTCAACTCCCAGGGGACTATACTAGCTCATGCTGCCCTATGATGTAGAGTGCTACAGGCTAATTTAACACCCGCCCAAGTACCCAGTTATACTCCTGGGTAGAGAGCAGCAATTGTGGATTAATAGACTTGCTGAAGGACAAGCACAGTGGGCAGGCAGGGTTCGAACTGGGGATCATACGATTGGAAAGTGTGCTTTCTACCAATCTCACCACATCCTTTATAGATTAGAACTGAAATGATGAGGGATAATGAGATTTTATTGGAACCACATTGTATTACAAGATACACCCATAGCTTTCCAAGAAAAATAACAACATAAAGACTAACAGTATGTTTCTGTGCTTGTGTTTTGTTCTGTTTCAGATTGCTTTCATGACATATTTTCAAACATTGAGCACAGTCATTGCTCTTTTCTGAGCCGTTATGAATTTAGGAGAGCATGGTTTGGGAAATGGTTTTAAAACGTTGTCAACATGAAATTTGAACAAACCCAATCAAATGTGACATGCCCGGTTAATTATCAACTGCAAAGGAAATGAACTGGTTCAAATTAAACCTGCAGTAAGTGACAAATCCTTACACGGTGTAAATGAAGAATCTTGTCTTTGTTTTCCATTTAGTCAAGTTAATTTTTAAGAATATTCTTCTGGACTTAATTTGAGTGAGGAAAATGTGAAAGAGCCATCATCAAATGCTGAGAGGAACAATTACCCGGGTGCTGGAGGAAGTTGTGGTAGATGTTAATAGCTTGTTTTGATTCCTGTCATATTGATGGCTGGTCATTTGGTCGTCAGCCAGCAATCTACAGACTCGATGGCGGAGCATGGGCTGACTGATTAAGGGCCGCACAACTTATTGAGGGGGCACACCTTATGTATTTCTTTATTTTCTTTTGAAATAATATTCCTCTTATGTCTCCTACCATTTTTGTAAAATCATTTTGGAGGGGGAGGCCGTGCACCCCTCTACCCCTCTCCCCATCTCTTAACCACTCGCTCCAGACTTGTTTGTAACCCCTGAGTGCACTGTGGATGTCCCTTGAAAACTTTTGTTTGTCTTTTTTATTTTTTAATTGTCCCCTTTATGTCTGTTATCATTTTTGTTAAATTTTGGGGGAAACATGCACCTCCATCCCTCCACCCCATTTCAACGCCATCTCTACGCCCCTCTCTTGGATTAACCCCCGAGTGCACTCCAGATGTATATCCCTGGGCACCTTCTGTCTACATCACTTCCCAGATATTTCTTACTGACTTGTTGTAACTTTGTGGTTTTGGGCAAATGTTATCTGCTATTTATTACATGACGTGTTTGTTTCTTTGACTATTCCTAGATGTTTTTACTTTGCCTCAGTGAACTCCTTTGTCTGAGGTCATTAAGATGAATGCTTTTTATTTTATTACATTATTTTCATGTCCTTTGCTCAGGGGTGTTGAATCCCTTGATTTGTTTAGTTTAGATAATTATGCATTTCCAATTGATCCAGGAATCCAGGATCGACCCTAAAATATAGGACTGCGGGCTATAAACTTTGCAAAATCATATAGATTTGAATGTCCTTTCTTGTATGCTGTACTACTAAGGATGATAGAGATAGTTCAGTGTTGTTGATGATATATTAATGAATTAGAAGCATTCTAATGATGCTAAGCGATGATAGTTCAATGTTGTTCATGATATATTAATGAATTTGAAGCATTCTAATGATGCTAAGCAATGAAGGTATCATACAAGGAATCATTCATCAAAGACATTAGCCAAAGGGATTCATTGATGAGCTGAGATAGAGAAGGTAATGGGACCTCCTGTAGAGTGAGAAGGGATGAGTGTCGTTCTCATTAGTCACTGCTCAGTGAATGCCAGTGTCAATTAGAGATGTGCCTGACAGCATGTTACCAACAGATGTAGGTCCCACCTCGGCTCATTTAACCATCTGAACATGGTGTCATATCAAGTGATGTAGAAACACATTGGCGTACAGACTTACTTAATTACATATTCATTTAGGGGGATGAATGAATAGACCATCCCCCTGTTGAATGGGTATCAATGATCAATGATATTAGTCCAGGGCCCCATTGTAGAAAGACATACAATCAATTGTAAGTCACAATTAATCTATTGAGGACAAATTTATTTTGGCATAACACGCATTCTCCATAGACTCAGGCCCGAACTATTTCGGGACCAGTCCTCAACGGGTTAATTGTAAGTCAGAGAATGTTCATGATTTAACCAGTCAGATTTGCGCATTTAGAACACATGATCTGGATTAAAATCTGTCACAGTTACAGTCTTTAGTGGATGAAATATCCTAGCATGGACTTCAGTGAACCAGTTGATCATCTTCACTGTCTTTTCGTTGTGCACGGGAAAATGAAAGTGTGGTTATTTGATAGTGCTCATGGATATGATGTGTGTGCATGCTGTTGTTTGCCCATGAGGGCTCAGGTATGAAAGGCATGTCTGAAAGAGAAGGCATATAGCCCTGGGCAAAGAGAAAGTATTTAAGTATTATGCTGGGATGTCATATTAATTCCCGGTTTGATCTCAGATGCATTCCTTCTCATACTTAATGAGAGTGACCTTCCATATTAACATCTCTACTTATCTGTGCCTCTTCTTTTGTGGCTACACACTCCCAGCCTTTCCTAGGTCGAGCAAAGAGAGAACATAATAACAAATTTAGTCATTGCTTTATCTATCCTAGTCATCTAAAGTCTTACAATCTCTCTGTAAGCAGGGTCATCAGTGTTCACCTTTGTTCCTGAGGACGTTGAGTATCGTGAGGGTCAGTCAGCTGTCATCCACTGCGCAGCCAATGGCTACCCACTCCCTGCCATCTCATGGTTCAAGCAGGGAGAGAATGTTGTATTTATCTATCTCTGTCATTTATTTAATCTCTCTCTCTCTTTCTGTGCAGGGTCTCCGGTGTTCACCTTTGTTCCTGAGGATGTTGAGTATCAAGAGGGCCAGTCTGCTGTTATCCACTGCTCAGCCAATGGCTACCCACTCTTCGTCATCTTCTGGTTCAAACAAATAGAGAATGTATTAAAGAATTCGATGTAATCATTGCTTTATCTATCCTAGCCATCTAAAATCTTCTGATCTTCTCTGTTTGCAGGGTCCCCAGTGTTCACCTTTGTACCTGAGGACGTTGAGTATCGCGAGGGTCAGTCTGCTGTCATCCACTGCGCAGCCAATGGCTACCCACTCCCAGCCATCTCATGATTTAAGCACAGAGAGAGCGTAGTATTTATCTATCTTAGTAACTTATTAATCTCTCTCTATTATTCTCCATGCAGGATCTCCGGTGTTCACGTTTGTACCTGAGGACGTTGAGTATCGTGAGGGTCAGTCAGCTGTGATCCACTGTGCAGCCAATGGCTACCCACTCCCAGCCATCTCATGGTTCAAGCAGGGGGAGAATGTGGTGGAGAACTCCCGGTTCAGAGTGCTGTCCACAGGGTCCTTGCACATCTCAGATACGGTGTTCAGTGATGCGGGATCCTACCAGTGTGATGCTACTAACACTCTGGATACCATCTCGGCCACCGCATCACTCACCGTCCTGGGTAGGTGTAGTCTTACGTAGCAACTTCCTCAAAACTTACTTTTTATCATTATCTCTTCCCTGATAAACAATGTGTTTTCTATTCCATGTCGGACTCTGCATTCATTTAATTTTTTTAAACTGTACCAAATAATTAGTTGATGATATCATTATCTGTGTGAGATTAAAGGTGATAATTTATTGAACTTTCCATTAGTCAAATAAAGATGATAAATCCCTGTATTTGTCTTACAATGAGCTCTTTAACCATGAGTATAGAACTCTGGTAGTAAAATGTTTTTCTGGGTAAAGGGCCTTCTGGGTAATATCTTATTGAGAATGACAATTACAATATTTACTTTACTCTTCTATATTATTTTCTTTCTTTCTGTTGTATTGCAGTGCCACCTACATTTGAAGTATCCCCTCAGCCATACTCCGCCATAGAGGGCAGCACAGTGGAGCTGCATTGCAGACCTAATGGATACCCACTACCAGTCGTACAGTGGAGGAAAGATGGTGAGTATAGTACATAAATTGAATTCAAATATAGAGGAAACTGTCTAGAAATATTTCAATGATAGAAAATGAGCAATGAAATATAGCTTCGCCAGGAATCGATCCTGAGACCTCCGGATTGCTAGCCCAGGTTCAAACCATCAAGCCGAGAAGACTTTTGAATGGCAGGTGCATTTCCAGGAAACATTTTTCAATGCGTGATTAGTCAGAAGATTTATTAACTAGGCCAAAAGTCTTTTTGATGGTTTGAGCACCGGAGCAATCTGGAGGTCTTGTGTTTGATTCTTGGTGAGGTCTACTTTTCTTTTCTCAATTTCAATCATTATTAATTACGTATAGTAGTTATATGTTTGGTTGCCGTTGCACCACGTGAAGAGGAGGTTTTGAGAGTTTCAAGAAAGCACTGTTGGTTTTCTTTATTGAGCTTGTAGTTCTATGAAGAGCTTCAGCTTCAGCGCAAGTAAAGTTATTGTAAGGAGAGGGTGGGTGGTAATTTGTATGTTTTAAATCCATATTTATTTAGCTGAAACAAATATAAAATAAAATAGTAGGCACTTATATCTACTGTCATACTTTTTCTCTGATCCCATCTATTGAAAAAAAACCTTTTAAGAACAAGATAATATGTAAATATTCAAGTTATTTGTCTAAATATACAATTGATTCACCCAGCTCAATAAGTGTTATAAAGACACATCAAGGAAGTAGTGAGTAGAAAAGAACAATAGTAATTACACTGAGGAAACAAACAGTTCTGGGTAGTCTGGACAAACAGCAGGCTGTTGATAGAATAGAAGGTAATGAGGTCAAAGTACGGGCAAATAAAGGTGTGAATTAAACAAAGTGAATAATGATGAGGATGTTTGTAATTGAATGAAGGTTAATGCTTTTGTCTAGTTTTATAAGTAAGTTTTATGATTGCGGCCTGAATTACATGCTTTCGTTTTTTTCAGCGGTTTCAGTATTGTGTTGTGTTGACATGATAAATATAGATACCTTTTTATTATGGCTGAATGAATTAAATGAAATGAAATGAAACATTAAATAAAGATGTGATGAACAGGGGGTGTATTCTGAAAACGATTTTAAGTTAAAATTTTTTAAAATTTTTTATCTACGTCATATCTACGTCACTAATGTATTTTAGCAAATCGCTATTCCTTAAGCACGCGCGCGCCTGTGCAATATTTTAGTGACGTAGATATGACGTAGATGAAATTTTTTTTTTTAATTTTAACTTAAAATCGTTTTCAGAATACACCCCCAGGTCTGTTGGTTTGACATGGGCAATCAGATGAAACCTGATGATGAAGGCACATGTAGAGGTAACTTGTCGATTGGTCTTCAGCCATCCTAGAAAATTATGAATTCAAGGGGTCATGATTATGGATTATGATTAGCGTTATGAAAGTGGATTAGCGTAAGTTTAAGGATTTGGATCGTAGTTTGAGAAATTTAAGGCATCATAGTAGACCAAATGAGTTGTAGACTAACTGAATTAAACCAATCGGACATAGTGATGTGACAAATGTGTCCATTGGTTTGACATGAAGCAGGCTGGACTGGGCCCTGTGGGAAATATCTTGTCATGACTCTGTTGATATCATCTTCCTCTACCACTGTTATATTGTACACCAGCCAGGAGCTGACAGCACAGTCATGCTTATGTAGCATTTACACCATCTCCCCGGCGCGCCACAGCAGCCCCGTTAGCCCAAAACGTAGTGCGCCGTGAGATTGATAATCTGTATTCAAGTGGTGTTACGTTGTCTCACGGTCCATCACGGTACCCTAACAAAACTTGAATACAGATTAAAAATCCCACGGCGCACTACGTTTGGGGCTAACAGGGCTGCCGTGGCGCGACGGGGAAATGGTGTAAACGCTACTTACCTTACCTTGTCACTTTCACTACTGTACATTATGTTGCCTATGGGAACCTTTGGTATTTCACTAAATATTGATACTGATTTTAGGATTGATACAATTGATCATTATCATGTACAATTGATGCTAAAATGGACCTGACGCCTTACTTACAGTACCTTGTCACTTATACCTACATGTATACTAATGTCAGAGACAAACAAATATCAAGAACACATTGCCTATGGGAACCTGGAGTATTTTACTGAAACCTTAAATGGATTTTAGGATTGATTCAGTAGGACAATTATCACATAAATTGATGCTAAAATTGATTTCAGTTCTGGTGCAAAATCTTGTAGGGAACAGGTTAACCTTTGCCTGAATTTTGTGTTTCAAATTATTCTGTGTTAATCATTTTCATATGTTATTCCATGATAATGTTGACAGCAGCCTGAAACTCATTTATCTTTAAAAGGAATATTATGAGTTAATATTGATGATGATGCAGTGGTTATGTTCATGAATTCATTCCATTTTATTTCATTTTTATTCCGTCCCTCGAAGGGGAAAACGAAAAACAACGTACTGTTTTTAAAGAAGAATATGAAAGTCAGAATATTTGTCACTGAAAGAAGGTAGCTGTAGCTGTCACATTTATGACATAATGTGACAAAGGAAGCTTGGTTTGAGATAGATCAGGTGGTCCTTTAGGGCTATGTCCTGTGATGCTGCTGTTGATATGACCTTGCTGTGGGTGGAAGCCTGGAGGTGACACTGTCTGGTTTACATCCTCATTTTACTCCTGTACATCATTCATAACTCATCTCACACCTGGGTTGTTATCATTCTAAGCTATTGTGATAATGGATTAGGTGTGCCACTAAATAGGGTACCTTGAACATGGTGCTCTATAAATGATGTACAGTGCAAGTAAACAAAACATGAAACAGGACTTAAATAGCTTGTATCCAGAATTCTAAATATATATATGTTGATATTGGTAACATATTGGACCTTGAGGGAAGTTGCATTTATAATGATAGTATACACTTTGATAGCTTTACGTTTTACATGTTGATTGTGACCTTATCATACAAAGGCAAGCAAAAACTACCTGTGTCCAAGTTTGCAGTTTTGTTTCATCATTAATGGATATGAACCTAAGACAACAGGATGCAGTCATTCACAAAACAAGAAAATTGCAAACAAGGGCATGGGTGTTTTTTGCATGACTATGGATAATTATTTTGTGTTGTATGAAGCATAAAGTGATCAGAGTGTATGATATATTATTTTAACAGCATTTGCCCAAACTTTATCTTGTCACAAATAAACATATATGTTTAGAATTGCATATTCATGAACTAGTGCAAAATCAGTGTGTTTTGTTTTTGCTCACACTCTATATGAATGTTATTATGAGACGGAAAACTGAAGGGATTTTCCAGTCAGTTTTGTTGCTCATTTAATCAATAAACTAAAAAGTTGGTCATCCAAATAATCTGTCTTACATTTTACTGATTTATGTGCAATGCATGAGGTAAACAGCATGCTTTGCTGTTGACGTGTCAACAACATCTTTTATTGCTTCCCCCTCTCTCCTTGATTCAATGCACACTTGAGTTGAAGAGCTCATTTGCAATAGGGGTTGGATCCTCTTTTTAAACCTTTGAGCAAGTTGGTTTCTTTGTCAAACTTTGTACACATGCCAATGGGAATATGAAAATCCAACTTTCTATGGTTTGATTCTGAGTGAGTTAATTGTGGTTAAATTTGGATTCTACATAGTTACATAGCTTACTAATGTACTGATATTGCTAACTAATTTTGTATGGAAAGTGGATTTAGCCCCTTTTGCGACTTAGCTCTCCATTTGCTCACAGTCATAATCCCAAAACATGTCTGACATTGGCGCTGATGATTTATGTTGACACTTCATCCTGTATTTGGTTAGGTCCCTTCAAGGTTTGCCCCCTCATTTTGACACTGTCCTATTTACCCTCTCTCTCTCCCCTCCCTCCCTCTGTCCGCTAGGAAACCCCCTTCCTGACGATCGGAAGTTCCTGATCTTAGCGTCGGGGACGCTGCGCATCGTGCGCGTGTCGCAGCAGGATGCGGGCAACTACGAGTGCATAGCGGTCAACAAGGCTGGACAGCGCCAGACCATGGCTCAGGTGGAGATCAGACCCAGAGGTGCGTTATTCCTTTTTGTTATCTGACTTAAAATATGAGTAATAAGTAAAATATACAATGTATGTAGTTGCTGGGCTAATCACAGTCACATAACCTGGGTGTCATTTTGTTATAATAATAATAATACACAGTTTTTATATAGCGCATATCACATCGCCGAAGCGCGTCTCTATGCATTGTATTGTTACCCATTCTCAGGTTGAAATCAGACCCAGGGGTGCGTCATTCCTTCATATCATCTGACTTATTAAAATATGCATCTGTGATTGGCTAAACATGGTCACATGTGTTAAGTGTTACATAAAATGACACTTGTGTTTGCTCTTGATCTTACAAAAATGTGTGTATTCAAATTAGAGATTAAGTCTTTGCAGACTTGAATAAAATTACTCCATGACCTAGAAGCATTTTCCTGAAGACTTTCTTTTGGCAACAATAACGAGAAATCCTTTATATCATCTGACTTGTTAAAATACGGGTTGTTGATTGGGTAAAGATAGTGACATGACCGGGATACTAATTTGCTATGACCATGGCTCAGCTCAAGATCAGACCCAGGGGTGGGTCACCCTTTTATGTCTTCCCCTTCTCGTTATTGTTGCCAAAATAAGTCCTTCAGGAAAACCATGCTCAGTCTTGGATGTAGAGTAAATTTATAAAAGTCTCCAAATACTTAATTTCTTGAATAATTTCAATACAGCAAATAGAACCAAACTGAGAGGCATCTTATGTAACATTTTATGAATATTTATTCTTTTACTGAAATGTTTCCAACTCATGTTTTTTATTTCCGAATATCAAATTAGCTGTTTTGTTCATGATGACCTTTTTAAAAATTATTTTTACTGATTTTGAACCTTTCCGCTGACAAGGTTGTTTTCTCACAGTTTCTGGAATATGTGATATTGAATTGAAAATTAATCCATAAAATTGACATTTTTTAAGCCATCCATATTGATATGTTATGCATGGCAGAACAAAATGACCAACTGTTTGTGATTTGTAATTTCTTTGTGGGTCACCACCATACCTCAAAGAAGAGACATACATGTATGGTAGTATAAATAGCTTCAGCGTTACAAGATATGCATAAATATATCTCTGTGGTTGAGACTAGGGGAAGTGTTGGCCAAATGCCATATGTAGCACTTGATACAGATCTAAGCTGACAATCTGA
>JAUELG010038294.1:0-11530 GCA_031471515.1 Dendraster excentricus | reverse complement strand
CTTTTTGTATGATAACAAGCTTTTTCTTTGTAGTTTGTAATTTTTAAATTCATTTTGAGCATGGTGGAATTATAACTGGCAGATTTCAATCACTAAAATTCAGTTTGACTAAAACTTTACTCTCTCTACCAGAACTCAACTATCCCTTTAAGCTTGACCAATACTCAACCCTCCCTTTAATAATCACAATGATATCAGGTTACTACAACAACTTGACTACCGATCCTAATTGATCAGGCTAATTACTGACAATGGCAGTGCTTTTATGGTGCCCTTCAAAATTGACGTTTACTCGCAAAATATAAGCCAATTAACCTCTCAAAGCTGACATGCATAATTAATACGGTGAGCGTGCAAGGCTTGCGCGCGATGCAATCAAAGCTAATTAATTTATTTTCATACTCAGGTAAAATGTATCCCGTCATTGTTTGTATTATCCGTTAACGCATTAGTGGTTATAAATCCGTTGGTAATTGCGAACAATGACCATGTGATAGCATTACTTAATTACTATCTTTTTACAATAATTTATTCATATCAGATCGGATGAGAGTGGCACGGCCTTCAGTCCATCTATAAATATTGAAGTCAGCATTTCATTAGGAAAGTCAAAATCTTATCTATGGCATGTCATTTATTCAAATACTCATTATTATATTAGTTATGTTATAAAGATTCATCAAGCCTAACAAAAAAGTTAATATATACATGATTGTGTCCATAGTTGACAAGGTTGTGTGGCCCCTTCTATGTCTCAGTTCATGACCTTACCTGTCATTTTGTTTGTGTTATCCCCATGGGAAAGCCCGTTTGCTAGTCCACATTTCTAACACAATCTATCAATGTTATAACATTACATTTATACACACTCATGTTTGATGTTAGTTGTCTGTTATTTGTGCATCTTGCCTTTATATTAATGGGAGGGGGGGGGGGGTTGTGTTTTGAGTGTAAAGTTTCGTCAGAACATGAACAGCAATGCTTACAATAAAGGATAGTTTTGTTTGAATTTTTGTATAGAGGGCACTATATAAAAATACATATTTTTATGTAAAATTATGCAAAACTCAATGTCAAATTCGAAATAGCATACAACTTTAATAAAAATGTATTTTAATAACATTGGATCAGCAACTAATAAAAACATTTGTAAAAAAAAAACAATTGTAATTGCTGTTTGGCTACCAATAATTATTCAATTATATTTAACCAGCCGTTAACCAAATAAGAACAATTGTTTCTCTTTTCAAAATTATACAAACGATGTTTTGAAAAAGTTATTGATTATCTCACTATTTAAAGGGATAGTTGAGTTTTGGTAGAGAGGGCGCTACACATGATAAATGTTTTGTGAGATAATGAAAAACTGAGCATAATATTTTAGTGACAGAATAAACTTTATTTGATCACTGAAAATCGGTTAAGAAATGGCTGAAATATCAATACATGTAACCATTTGTAATGAATATGGGGCCCCACAAATATCAAATCATTTTGAACCAACCGTTACAAATAAAAAAAAAATGTTTCCGCTTTTTGAAAAATTGCTAAATAATGTAATGACTAGTCATTATTTAATTCTCTATCTAATCACTATTTTTACACACCTTCACATGCACAACATTTTTATTTAAAATGGTTTAGACAAATGCATTTTTGAAAGCGCCTCTTTTGTAATTTTTAAATTAATTTCGAGCATGGTGGAATTATAACTAGCAGTTTTTAGTTATTAAAATTCAGTTTGACTACAACTTTACTCTCTCTACCAGAACTCAACTTTCCCTTTAAGCTCCATTTTGCACCATAGTAATGTACACTCTTTACCGGAACTCAACTATTAAATGCAATGGGCAATTCATGTTTAACACACGTTATTTCACACACAAATACAATATGCATTGACAATCAAGTAGCCAATGGACACACATACATGTTCAAGTAAATGTGAACATTGTAAACATGGGCATCGATACTTACGTAATACATATTCATAATGGGGATGGATGAATGGATCAACCCTTGATAAATAGGCATACATTCCGGATCGACGCCCATGATCTCAGAGAAAAGGGGTTTCTAATCAAAACAAGCTGCATCATATGCCAGCATGGCGTTTTAGTGGCATTCACAGCTTTTAATTATAGAATTAAGGTATCCACAATATTCCCATATTAAGGGTCCGGCCAGCAACTGATCATGCGAACAAACGTTCTTAAAGCGGAATTGAAAGACTCGTCTCTCTCACCTTGAATCAATTTCATGAATATTCAAGAGTTTGTTTAACATCACTTTATTGGGGATATGCAAATGCAACAAAGGAAAATAAATAAGCACATGTTATATCTATACAAAAGAATATGCAGGGCAATAACTAAACAAATAATCATAATATATCATGAATTACAGCGAAATCACAAAACCGAAAATCGGGCCTACTTTAGCAATACATGCACACGTAGTATAGTATTACAACATTACAACCATCATACGAGCGCGAGCCATTCGTGTGATGTTCCACATACATGACATACACACGTAGCCCTTTATTTGCCTTGTCCGTAAATTATAAAAGGTGACGAAACCACATGAAGCAAATCAAATTAATAAATATTTATTAGCTACATCACACCTTCCTGTAATCGGCTTTTTTGTTTTGTTTAGAAACATTGCAACATAATGGAAATCATTCTCAGATCAATATATGTTCATTATTTGTCCTCGTCAGGTAAAGGTAAGGTTGAGTATCGGTATATCCCGAAGTGCCCCCTCATATTGTTTGCGAGATAACGAAAAACTGACTGTTGAATTACAAACATAATCAAGATATTGCTTTAATGTTATATTCCGTGGGAATGACTTGAAACCATGTTTCCTCTTTACGACGAGGGTTCGTTTTGCTTTGAACTCTAACAAACCGGGCCATATAACGAGTAAATCAATGTCAATAGACCTTAATTCTGGGCCAAAAATGTTTATATTATCCGGACTGGATATAGCTTAGTTGCTTTTATTTTAACTTTATATATGTATTGTATGGGACTGAACTGTACCAAATGACCAGGGATAATAATAGGCACATTGAGCATCGTATTCGGTGGATATTGCGCTATATAAATATTCAGTATCATTTACCAAGCAACAAATCCATTATGTACAATATTGAAAATTTTCACATCAGCTGATTCACCAGACTATGAACAAGTAGGCCTGCATTATGTAAATCAAACTATTATTATAATTATAAGAGATCATTTTAAGAATTGAAATCACATGAAATGCATGCAACCAATTTGTCAAGACTATATACAGTTATAGTTAGGTCAACTCTTTCCTGCTTTTAGGGTAACACATGAACTCTCTATGTTACATATACAGCCACATTGTGCTACCAGTTTTATTCGACAATACGAACACCATATACATCTACATCAATATGTGATTTAAACAACTAAACAATAAACATTATATTGACACATATTTAAACCTATATACATTACATATCGCTCACTACTAAATCAGAAATTACATATAAATATACCTTTTCAAATGCTTGTTATGAACATTTAGGCTTTTATTAATCTAATTAGTATAAATGCAGGTTTTTGGCAATTTGCAGTCAGCAAGAATAATACCACAAAATATTCAAATGTGTTTAAACTAAGTCTTCTTAGATACAGTATTTATATGTTTTATATTTTGTATTGCAAAAGGAATATTTTATATAATAATGATACATGTATAAACACATTTATTAGGAAGGAGGCGTGGGGCTAAGGTTTTTTTTTTCCTACATAAATATATATTCCTGCCTGTCCACCTTTAAATCAAAACTAACTAACACAGTTGTTTGCCTCTTTGTAATGCTAACACAATATTGTTTTTATAATTTCCAAAACACTTAACATTTTCGCGAAAAACAATACGTTTATTATATTGTTCTAAAATTACACAACTTTGTCCGCATGTGTGATGAGTTTGCCCAGATATGCATGAGGTTGCTTGACTGTTTGCCTGAATATAACATAGATTTGTCAAAATATGAACTACGTCCCGTAGTTGATATGACTGTGTGCTAATATGCCATAGTTTTACTCGAATAATAAGTCCTTGTTGTCCGAATATAGTCATTTATGTAATACCCCATGGGCTACAGTTCACAACCCCGGTTTCATACCGTCCTACATACTATGCGCCATAGATCAATGACCGGTTTTACTATGACTTTTATGTCTGCATGTTAAGATGTTAAGACGTATACAATTATTATATCCACTCTTTCTGACTATCATCATTTCTAATACCATATGACAATCATATTTAGATGCATACAAATATTGAAATAAAACTTATTTGAATGATTTAATGAATTAATGGAGGAATAACAAAATAGCTTTAGAATGAAAAATACTTTGATAAATCAAAAAAAAATTTGAATTTATTAACCTTCAGCATGCCACTGTAACTCGAAGGGGGCTTGAAATCAATTACACTGAAAGTCAAATACATACCCCAAGCCTGCAGAAGTACATACGATATAGACACTAACGTAAGTGGGCTTACATACAATTCAGCCACCTATATGTATAAAATATACGATTGCATAATACAATGGACATGGTCAAGTATTATATAATATATTGTGCGTGCATGCACGATCATAGAATGCTAGGTGTCAACAGACAACATATTTACAAAAACAGATAAATAAATAATGAAAATACAACACTACCATGCGCTCAATCGTGAAGGATGAGACGGTGCGAACGATAATTGAGCAGGTTTGACCTGTACCTGATGACCAAGGGTGATTATTGCGCTTAGAGCATTCGTATTAAGCGCCTAATACATGTTGTGCATTATTACTATTATTGTGCATGCACATACAAATTGATATATTCTACATAACTTCATAACACAACCAGCGAGTACGCGTCATATTTTGATGTAGAATAGTTTTAACTTATACTCAGTGAGAAAAGTGAAACTGGATGTTAATTATAATCAATAATTTTTCCTTTAAAGAAGCATAATATGAAAAATATGAATATCAATATATCATAATTATATATTAAAAGTAAACGGTTTCATAAACAATTCTTGAATGTTTCAAAGTTAGAACTTTTTAGAAGTTTTTGTAACACTTACATTCACTAATTGTACATTTTACGTTAATAAATTGTTAAATTGAAGGGATGAATTAGTTATGGTAAAGAGACAACAGTTTTGTGTCAACGTGTGTTTTATTGGGGGTAAACAAAACCTGCCCCATTACATAACAAACTTATAGTTATAACTCCACCATGCTCGACAGGAATCAAAACGCTGATTGACCAAGTAAAACACATGTTATCCTTAAAAACTGTTACAATTAAAAGACGACGCTCCTTTTACACTTGTAGGTTTAAACAGTTTAATAAAAAAAATATGTTTTGAAAAATAGTGAGTAAAAAGAGAAAAAATCAACACTTATTTACAAACCTCAATTGTAAATTTTTGAAAGGAGGAAGCATACAAAAAATGTCTGGCTCAAAATTCTGTAATAAATGTAAGGTCACATATATATAACAATGATCACAAAAGGATATGTTTCAAGATAATTCGGTCATTTCTGAACCGATTTCGATCAAATGAAGTTTATGCTGTCATTAAAATTGCAATTTGTTCATTATCTCAAAAATAATATTAAGTGTAGCGCTCTCTTTACCAAAACTTAACTACCCCTTTGACGAAGCTTCATGGTTCAAAGAAATCTAGGCGGCTAGATTAAAAAATAATTTTGCTCTGTTCATATTGCAAGAGGGCGCCTTTCACACCCCTGCTAATTTCAATCCACCGGTCTGAGCGTTTCTTGTTTACACACTTGCATAGTTACCCCACCCCCACCCCCCAAAAAAATTAAAATAAAATAAAAATTAAAATAAAATAAAATAAAATAAATAAATAAATAAATAACAATTAATAATAATAATAATAATAATAATAAATAAATAAATAAATAGATAAATATACAAATAATAACAATACTACTAATAAATAAATGAATACATAAATAAATAAATAAATAGAAACATAAATAAATAAAATAAATACAATAGTATAAATAAAATGAAAATAAAATAAATAATTCAATAAATAATAATAATAATGATAATATAAATAAATTCATACATACATAAATAGAATATAACACTTTTAGGGCTCATATTCTCTTCGATTAGTATCTAGGCTGAGCGTTCATGGATAATCACAGGGTAAATTACATCACGATACGTCATTTCAGACTGAAAACGTCATGGTACATACATTTTACTAAATGAACCGCTACTTACAAAGTTTTAAATCAACATATTTGCGGGTTTTGTAAGGTTCGATTTAAATTTCTGATGACTTTTTGGGCCTTTTAATGTATGTATGTCAAATAATACACTTGACAACACAACCGAAGTCGCATAACAATTGAAAATATACACATCAAACTTAGATTTTGATGAGAATATTCATACTCAATGTGATTGTTTATGAGGGAGGGTTATGGGCTATGTACGTGGTTTTAAATGATAAATATTTTGTGTTTAAGATGAAAATATGTAGTACGCCGATGGACCGGGATATGGCAAGATGTCATAATGGACTTTGTTTAAGAACAGGGGTATTGGAATAATTCAGAGACCTGTGACTCGGATAAGGTGTGGTTGTAGATACGCATTTCATCTATGAGGCCGTCGAAGTTGAATCTACCTTCGTAACCTTCACTGGCTTGGCCAATGGTGAGGTGCCTTCCCCCAGGGGGCATCTTACGGTCACAGCAGTTAGTGTCCGTATGGATCTTAACACCATTCAAATAATCGATCTTGTGGCTGCCATCAAAGGTGACTGCTGCGTGGTTCCAGTTGACTTCTGGTTCCGCCAATTTGTAAGCATATACCATTTCGGGTTGGGAGGTTCCGCTTGTTGTTGTGATATTAATGACGGTTTTCACATAAGCACTCCCTCCATAGATACCGATTCTCCATTTCAGCCGGCCATTGCTGATAATATTTTCCCAGCCTTTCCTAGATATGTCAATACGCTTGAACCAGACACTGACACTGAAACTAGAACCCCAAGCGTATCCATCAAATGACGTCATTATTATTTTAGAATTACTGTTGAAGACCGCAGCCTGACCGCATCTCCCCGCATCGTACGTCAGCAAACCGATAACGCTTACATCCGAGGCAGATACGAAGCCGGATGTGTCTGTGACCTCATTCTCGAACTGGAAGGACGCTGTAAAGAATAGAATAATCACCGTATGCCAAAGTTGTTTGGATTTTTGATAACAAATATTTATTTAGGGAAGAACACTTTAATTTTTGACAAAAAAGTTTCTTGTCGAGGGTCAGCTTGCTGAGGCTGCCATATGTATCATTCAACCAAGATGGTTTCATTGAAAGAGGGATGGACAACAAATATTAAATTTGACTTAGGTAAAAATGCGATAATAGTTTTAGAATGGAGTTATAAAATAGTAGCCGAAAGCCACAATATCTTTGTCCTTTAAAATACTGCTATATCCACTAACAATAATAACAGTGACATTCCTTACCCATAGGCCGTATCTCTTGGAGTCTCGGTTCCGTTTTCATCGTCAGCGATTCGGTAGCGGTCGTTCCAGCTTGCACTGCCACTAACTCTACATATGTAAATAGTGGTCAATATTAAGGTAATCTTTTCAACGGACAGATAGCTCGTATATGTTTTGAACCATCACATCCATCGTGCAAGTCTGCCTAGTACGTGTTAAAAGTTGCAACGGATTATTATACCACACACGCCCCCAACTTATGTAACGGAAGTGACAACTATGTTGATATTCTTACCTAGTGAAACGTGTTGTAAAGGAATATAGACCATCTGTACAAAACTGGTACGTAATACATTACATAAAAAGCTTTGTGGACTGATCTAATATGTCCACCAAGTGATGTATGAACATTACACGTTTATTGGTTGTTTTTTGGTTGCAATGTGAGCTGAAATGCCATGTGATACTTAGAAATTAAAAGTACTTGAATACTTTATTCAATATTTGATTAATAAAGCAAAGCAAGAGAAGGCGGCAAAGAGAAAAAACGAAGAATGAAATGCTCGTAATTGTGTTGTTTTGTTTACCTTGTTCACAGTTGAGTCCGGCAGTCCCATGTGGGCAGTGGCATATGGAAGATGTCAGAGTCTCCTCGCACCGCCCGGTGTTACACGGGTTACCGTCGCAGTCTGAAAGTGGTATATCGAATTGAGCTATAAAACCCGTAGCTTTCAAATTCAACAACTATAACACGTAGCAATTGTAATTATGCAAACACCGTAACCAGTTTGTAACTTTTAGATTAACACAATTAATTTTTTTTAATTCAAGGTTTTTAAATTTCAAGAGCGATACATATTATAATAATAGTACTAACTGCTCCGTGCTCGAAAAGGTGTATACACTTTAGTTACAAGCGACTTAGTATGAAATAGGTTACCATTACAAAGAATCATTTTAAAAAACAGGGTATTCTTTGCAATTGTTTTGTTTTTGTGTCTGATAATAAAAAATAAAGTGCAAATTTTGAAAAACCACACAATTTGAATGACATAAAACGTACATTTGATTTTATCAAACTCGCTTCGGAAACTGCTGACAATACATAGACATAACCAATTGTAATACTGTGAGACCCCACAGTTATTCGATAATTTTGAACCAGCCGTTAAACACATTAGCACAGTAAGTTTAGGAATAGTTGTGAATAACTCTCTTTCGAATCAATATTTTAACAAAACATCATATGCACATTATTATGCTTTTTATTAAATTAGACCTTAAGCGAGAACTCATTTTGAGTTTAACTGCTTTTTCTGGATGATAATTTAGTCGTTTGTAATTGTGTATTCATTTCGAGCGTTGTGGACTTATAATTGTCATTGTTTTAGGGGATAGTGCAAGTTTAAGTTACTAAAATTCCATTTGACCACATATTTATTCTCTCTCACATAAATCAAGTATCGCTTGTCAACGCAAAAGTCACCAATAACCATTTAAACACTTGTCAACATTTAAAAAAAAATTAGCATTTTGCTTTAGTTCGTTACAAATCATCAGATAATCTAGGGCCTAGATTGATTCCGATCGAACTTAGCCGTTTCCCGATTTTAATTAGAAAATTGTATCGAGTATTGCAATAAGTGTATTCTGTCATTACAATTATATGCCCTGTCATCATTTCACTTGCAGCGCTTTCTATACCAAACCTAATCTGCAAGATTTGGTCCTAACTTATACCTGAAAGTGTGGACACGCGGGGGATTGCGAGGAGTTTGGTGGTAGGAACATCCGTCCGGAGTAAATTATGTTCATCTTTGTTATGGGTGTGATCTGCAAGCGCCATTTAATTTATATCAAATATGAATTACCACCAAACATAACATTTCTACCTGGGATGCGACAGATGCGGACACCTGATGGGATGCCCAGTCGGCTGCGTCGGCCACACGTCTCCCCTGCGAAGGAATTTGATGGAATCAGCTTCGGAATGGTCTGCACCATCTGGCTCCCTGTTGCCACCTTACCGACTTCAACCAGCCCGCAAGGTTGCATGGGTAGAGTGTAGTTCAGCCCGTAGTCATCGTTGCAGGTGAAACCCTCCACCAGAACTGCTGAGTAAAATAGTGGGGGTTAGTGATACATAAAGTACAAACGATATTCTTAGTTTCTTGTTTCTTGTTTCTTGTGGATATGACATGTATGAGTTTAGGCCTCATTAAATATCTCATTGTTATCTCAAATATTGTTGTACTTGTTTTAGTAATATGAGCATTTAACAGTTTTCTTTTGTTCCATTTCGTTATTGATATGATACATCTTGTACAAAGTCAGTCTACTCAGTCACAGTGTATAACATTTTTTTTTCTTCTTCGCACATAATTTGGTATATGACATTTATAATCTACAATAATCTACCAAACTACAAGTTGGTATATGACATTTATAATCTACAATAATCTACAAACCTACAATTTTGATAATTACTCAGTGGAGATATAATTAGAGTACATAAATACTCAGTTATTAACCCTTCGTCAACAAAATATGTCAACAAGGTTATTAGCTCGCTTTGCATGTAAATGCATGGTATGCATGATGCAGAACCTAAAGTCTGTTGTTTTGCTATGATCCTAGTTTCAAAAATTAGTTGTCGGCGAAACTCATTTTTGTCTGCCATTCAGTATCAATGTTCTGCATTAGAAGCAATGATTAAATCATCTAATCCCATTTTACTAATATTCTAGATGGCAAAAGTAGAACACCTCTCACCCAAATCATCCCAGCCCTTCAAATGTTAAAAATTAATTTACTGTATATTAATGAAATTGTTATATCATGAACTAATGATGTATTAAACAAAACATATTTCTTTCGATTATTTTACATATAAGTGTGAAGTTTTAATTGAGCATTTCTTTGACATAAAGAATCACTATGAAATGAATCTTCTCCTTTTAACCGCTTTGAGTCTGATTACATCCGTCATTTCGTGAAAAGTCACTAAACCAGAAATCAGATTGAAAATACAAATTGGAAACGTCCGAAAATTTAACTAAAGAGGAAATTTCCTAGTAAGTTGTCAGATAAACAATTTACCTTCGTCAAGGCTGAGTATCTGCTCACACGATCACCACAATTACATCACAAGCTGAAATGCACTTTTAAAAACACTTCCTCTTTCCAAAGAAAAGTTAACAATTCATGCGCATTTTTCGAAATGTTGCAGAAGTTACATTTGTTTCCATTCATACACAAACTAAATAAGTTGTATGTTTCAAAAAGGAAAACGCTTTTGGTATTAATGTATTATGAAGAGCTCGTTTCCAAAAATAAAACACTAAATCAACTCTCCATGAAAAAAAATTAGTTCAGGATACATTTACATGTATTATCTCCGTAACTTGGAATCCACATTAAACGGCAAATAACCCATGAAAAATGAAATATTGAAAGTTCATTGTCATATTCCTATTAGTAGAGCAGATAAGTTAAAAATATCATGGAAATCGTTCAAAGTTTTATATTCCAGGATTTCCACTCTCAACATACCCGACTTTAAAAGTTGCCGCTCTTTAGACCCCGGGATGAATTTGCCAGGTAGTAAGCGCTGAGCATATTCTTCTTATTCTAGTTAGCTCCTTACCTGGACCACCATTCGAGGATTTCTCTAGGTCATTGGTAGATCCAAGTCTATGTATTTCGTAGTATTAGCCTTCTCCTTTGATCCCTTAACTCCCGTTTCAGGTTTGTTTTAAGCTCTAAAGACGCCAATTTCAGAGTTTTGGGAAGCTGGCACACCCTCGTCAGAAAAAATGGGACAAGAAATATGAGTCCCTGCAGCCCCCCCCCCCCTTCCCCGATATAATTCCTTCTTCGGTACTGAAATCATGAATTTCTTTTGTTCTTAACATGTGGATACGCTGCTACCTTATTGCTGCTTCCAAACCTGGATTGATCTAA
>JAUELG010037851.1:0-11536 GCA_031471515.1 Dendraster excentricus | reverse complement strand
AACTGACTGTCAAATTCGAAAGAACATACGATTTTAATGACAAAATAAACTTTATTTGAGCAAAATCGGTTCAGAAATGGCTGAAATATCCATAGATATAGTGTATTCAAAAGGGCTAGTCACCGGCAATCACTTTACGATATTTCCAACAAAAAAATGAACAATTAAAAAAATGCCGTAAACTGCTGTGAAAACAATCTAAATGGGTTTTTAAAAAAGTCGTCAGTGATATTTCTATTGAATCAAAACATTAAATGCACAATGTTGCATGAACAAATGCTAAAATCAATTTCTTTAAAAACAGCGCCCTCTTGCGTTAACCGTTATTTTTAAATAATAACATGCGTTGTACTTGGTGGTTTAAAATTGTTTATACTTTTCAAGCATGGTGAAGTTATAACTATTACATTGTTCCTTACTTGTGCACGTTTTGGTTACTAAAGTTAAGCTTTACCAATACTCAACTCTCCCTTTAAATTCTTCTTTTTTTCGTTGGAGCTTTCTTCACAATCTTTTCTTCCCCCTGATACTCATACGTATGTTGTCACCGAATGTCGTTCCGCCTAACGCGCACCTTGTGTATAGGCCCAGGAAATAGGAGCGCGCAGGCGATGGAAGAAACAATATTAGTTTTCGCTACAAGTCGTTGGCGGGGTAAGGGTGTCTTCCACCACCCCTGCCATTGATAGGGCTCGAGTTTCCAAGGCGTTTCACCCAACACCCGAGTCTACCATAGCCCTCATTGTGTGAGAGAGGGGAGCGCTGCATTCTGGAAGCATAGACGGGTCCCAGAGCCTTGAACAATTCAAGAAATACACGATATGGCCCCCGATATACCCTTATAATTGGCAGGCGGGGCAAGAGTGATTATGAGGTATGCAAATTCGTAATGATAGCGGTATCAAGAGCGCGGCATATGGCGGAGAAGTTTCTCGTTTTGTTCCATTTCAGCTTATTCAAGCCCCCTGTCTGGGCGATTCCACTGCACTCATGATAATGATCCTCGGAACAAAGTATAACACTCCTACAAACAACATTATTTGTGCACGTACAATAAATGTGTCACTTACCCAGTCTTGATTTATAGTTTATAGACTCGCTTTGTTCCAGTTCAACTGATAACTCAAAACGCAAGTTGTGTTTTTGATTTTCGACGCAAGTCACCTAAAATAACATGCAAGTTTGCGTCTGATATCAAGCGCAAGTCAAATTATGTTATGGATCAGACGCAAAGTTACGTCACGGTCAATTTCAATTACACACAACTTTGAGTTTAATGCAACGCCCCACTGGTCTAGCATTTCATTGTAATCTTGAGAATCCCCCAACACCAAGCATCTCTTAAACAAAAGGCATGATATGAAATCAAAAACAAATATAATGACTATTTACAAAGTCTGAGAATAGGCAGAATTACCTTACATGACTTCCATTTCAATATTGATATTGCTATTAAAGTCTGGTATATTTCCTGGTTCGTATGTTTACATCAATTGGTAATAGTTTCCCCATATTATATATGTTATGTAATATAACTTTACGGTCTCGCATTGTTCTATGTCAACTTATATATTTTCTGATCTAGTAATATTCTATATAACCATATGGATCCCTCGAACGAAGTAACTCTCAAACAAACGACTTATTTGTTCATGTGTACATGAACAAAATAATTCTAACACAATTATTTACCAACTTTTAGTTTATACTCATTAGCGAAAATCTGTGTATCCGACTTATTGATTAATATTGATTGTTTCACTATAGTGTAGTAAATATCCTTTGTTCATAATGCTAAAACATGTATTACTATTAGCTTCCTGTAATTATATCCAGAAATGTGTTTGTTACCGTCATGACATGTTTTTGTGTTGCGGGAAAGGGATTATTTGATAACCTTTCAATACGACGTAAAGGAGTATCATTAGGATTACAGTGGCATGGTCGCGATCTAAAATTACGCACGTACACAATTAACTCTCATTAATTGCTCACGCAAATGGACAAACATATCTCGTAAAAGTAAATAAGTTAACTTGTAGGTCTTCCTTCCTCCAAAATGCAAGGAATATGTCCCAACAGTTACATAATCGTGAGGTGAAAACGTGTCCGTATGTCGGAAACGGAAACACATTTCGCAAAATTGCTGTTTGCCGAAGATCTTTATTATACAATTTATTTAATCAAAATCGGTTCAAAAACAACTGAAATATCCATTAAAGATAAAAGACTAGTTATTACTTAAGTAACCGAAACGTGCACCATTACGGAACAAACTAATAGTTATAACTTCACCCTGCTAAAAAAATATATATAATTACAAATGACTAAGTAAACCCCTTGTTACCATTCAAAAAGAGCCGTTTCAACGCAAGAGGGCGCTTTAAAAATCATTGGTGTTAATATTTGTCTATACAAAATTGTGCATTTATTTTTTGTATTCATTAGATATCATCAACGACTTTTTAAAAAGCTATTCCGATTGTTTTCACTGTAGTCTTCGAGCCTAACAGAATTCAAAATCTAACCGTCGCAATATCTGACCGGGGCGGACAGAAATGACAAATTACCAAATGTATCAATTAGTAGGCGTTTTCCAGGCAAAATATGTATCATACTGCATTAGTAAAACATATTCTTTCATATGATTGGTAATAAGAGCTTCAATTTCATTTTTTTGAGAGGGGGGCGTTTTCAAAACTGTTCTTTATCTTTAACGTATTCATTGTAATAAATATGGGGCCCACTATTATTATACAATTTTGAACCAACCGTTGATATTTGTTAATGCTTTCTCTTTATAGAATTTTTTAAAAGAAGGTTTTTATTAGTTGTTAATTATCTCTCTATCTAATCATTAGTTTTACGATCCTTCAAGCGCAAAATATTTTATTTAAAATGGTTTAAACCAGTGAGATTTTAGAGAGTGCCCTTTGTGTTTGAACGGCTCTGTTTGAATGATAACAGGATTTTACCTAGTTGTTTGTCATTTTTAATTCCTATCAAGCAAGGTAGAGTTATACCCATTAGTTGTAATCTAATGGTGCAGTTTTTGGTTAGTAAAATGTAGTTTGACTAAAACTGTACTCTTTACCAAACTATCCATTTGGTAAATTAGTTCAAATTCCGAATATCGTTTCCCACGTCGCATTCAAACCGGTAATCAAAACTATTAAATCAGAACTATTGCGTTAGCACAACTGGATATTGTACAATTGATATGCACATTACTCAAACTTAGTGTCGATGTATTCAATACTTCTCTCTCTGAAAGAAAAGGGTAAAATCACCGCTTTATATATGGTATTTTATGGTAGGATCACTCGACAAAGCGTATTATACATTTCGTTTGTACTATCGATAGACTATAGATATACAGTAATTTAATACAAAACATTTGCTGGCTTGTATTTTCATGATGTATATAAAACGGAATTTCTCATTGAAGTCATACAAAGAGCTTGTCCCGTCAATAACCGGCCTGTTTGTCATGTAATTTCTTTATACACTGCAACACACATTCATGTTCACTGTTTGAATATCAGTATTCACTATAGCTTTCAAGAAAAGGGAAGAAAACTTATAATAGTGTGTTGATTACAGTCAGAAAAAAACGAAACAAACTTGAACCTAGAGAAATCCCGTCATTCTTCGGGAAAGAGAGGTAGGGAATGCATTAAAATCACTCGGAATGCAGCAAACGAAATCGTGACCAATATGGGCAGAGTGAAGCCATAGCTAACGGCTATTCAATAATGCGATAATGAATGAAACAATCGCTCCAAATCGCCTTAAAATATCGCGTTACATAAATGTTTTTCAAGGGCGAATAAAGAGGATCCCTCGCCTCATATCGCAACATGAGTTTGTTGCTCTGCCAACCGATGCAAATGCGTTCTTCTCTGTACTCCAAGTACGGGTCACGTTTCCCCTTTTAGTCGGGATTAAGGCTCTCGTATAAACGCCTCCAAACATTTCTACCCTTTCTATTCCTTTCCCTTTCTTTTCCTTGATTCGGCTGCTGCGATTTTCCCCCCTTTATTCCGCATTATGCTAACTTTGAAACACCAAGTACAATGTAACGTTTGCATTGTCCTGGCTTCGAATGTAACTGATCGTAAACCTAAACTGGGAGAGTTGTAAAGAAAACGCCGGCAACGCCGTGTATAGTTCCTATCCACGATGGCGGGGTGAATGATACCCCTTTATTGTGGTTTAGGGGTGGATCGGTGACAAACTTTGCCTCCGGTCATGTACTACTTCAACGCCACCCCTCCCCTCCCCCTACTCCGCCGTCAACTATCCCTTCCAACCTCTCGTTCTACCCTTCTCAAACCTTATTGCACGATACTTCACTTTCATCCTTTATCCAAGGAGATTCAACTTTATTGCCTTATTATACTTTATCGTCAGGTACCCTTCAAGAAACAAAATGTATAAGAGCCGTACTTCCTTCGTTGCGATGTGCTTGCCTGAAATGTTTCAGCCACAAATAAAGTGAGTAAAAGAGTTGACCACCTAATCCAATTGTGTTCACAACATTGTTATTTTATAGCCGATTTGATGTTGTATGCGAGGACTGCATATCATCTTAAAACTGATAATATATTTAATGTAAAAGTTGAAAATCCGGGCATTAAAAACGTCTTGAATGAATCAGCGTCTATAGTAGCATACTATATACAATAATCGACGATGTGAAAGCGTATATTTCAATTACTTTCATGTATTTATTTGATATTTATTCTTTTGAATTCAATGATGTTATTTTCATGTTTGTAAATAGTGTTGTAAATGACACTGTAATTCAGCTTTTAGCTGCGAATGTGACATTTTTTGTTGAAAAAATAAATACCATTATTATATTGATAACGCATCAAATAAGGTAAACAATTAAAAATGGTATCCGACGCCGTCTACCAAATAGCCATGATTAGATAACACGCGATTTTCATGAACATGGTCACTAAAATGCTGCAAATATTAGCTCTGACTAGCGACCTGAATTAATAATATTATTATTTTTACCTGCTCTCTGTTTTTGTTTGGAACTTTCTACTATTTATTATTTAACCATCAGAACAGACCAACATCAAACACAATCATTAGGAATGATTATGAATTAGTGTGTATGTGCGTGTGCCTGCGTGTTACATAATATGAACACATTGCAACAATAATAGCCCTACGGGTTCCAACATTTGTAACTTTTTAGCAGCCATGTTGGTGTTTTTGTTTTGCTATTCTCCAATGTAGTTCTTCTCTTTGTTAACAAAAAGATAACATTATCTGAACTCTTTCACATCTATGCGTTGCATTAATCATGTGTGTGGTGTGTGGTCCTGATCTGCAAGGGTCCCTGCTGAATCCTGAACATCAAAACAATGCTAGAGACTTGACCACAAAGTAAATACATAATTATAACAATTGTGGAAAACATCAGCATCATCAAAATGGTTGACCCATTTACACGTCAACTCTCCTCCTAGGAGAACCCCCTTTTTTACCAGTGCATGCATCTACGGTCTGACGCAGAATAAGCGACCCGTGAGGTATTTCAACAGGGGGCGATTAAAGTCAGATTACAGAATAAAAAAGGTACAAAAATGTCCCAAAGGCTAGATAAACTCGGTTTTCAATCGAAATCAAAACGAAAATTACGGCTAGGAGAAGAGAAAATGATAGAATTAGGTCGTGTTGACAAGCAGGCATTTTCTTGGGAGAGAGCGTTTTTACAAATTGTTCCGCTCTGGGATACGACCACGATATGTGTGTGTGCGATCCGATATCCAGTCGGAGAGGTCCAGTTAATTACTGCTTGTGACCACTGAACACCGATCTATGATTATTATGAAGATCTGGCAAATGGAAATAAGAGAGGAGGTAGGAGAAAGGAAAATGTCCCAAACCCTCTCTGAAGTTCTTTCTCCAGCCCCCCTCATGAGTCATCCCCTTCCAAAAAGCACCATCAGATCTAAGATGCTATCAGGTGTTGAACCGTCTGCAGTGGACAAAGGAAGAGGGAGATCTACCTTGCCACTGAGTACCTTCAAAATGCAAAGGATAACTTCAACATGTGGTTTTTTTTTATTAACAACTTATCATTATTTTATAGACGTATATCTGACAAACGGTTTCCTTATAAATATAATAGTCTATTCCCTTGGGTGTAAATGATAAATAAACACGAACGTGTTTCTAGAACGATTAGAAATATTGTTTTCGATGAGGAGGTTGGAAAACTTTACCGATATACCATGAAATGATCTCCCTTCTCCCTTGTTTGTGTCTTATAGATTAATAGATCGAAAGAAATTCAAACAGTGCAAATCAAAGAGGTATTAGCTGAATAGCTTCCAACTGATCGATTGTAAACTTCGACTATTACAGGAAGTAAATCAATTATGAAAAGCCTTAATCACCGAATCAGGTAATATCAGATACATTAAGGAATAATTTGAAGATCGTATTCACATTGTAGTGAATGGTGTATCATTTGAATGTAAATTGAAGTAACTTTTGAAGAATCACATACATACTGTAAGCTGTTGTTTAAAAGTTAATTGGTTATTTTTGTTTCTACAGTGGAAGATGAGCCACGCGAAGCGGTAATTCCCAGGCAACACAAACAGGCTTGTATCAACCATCACAAAGTGCCGTTATCTTATTGCTACATAGCATTATTTTGATAGGTGAGGAATTCATTTGACCCGCTCATCACCTTCATGTGATAAAGCATCGAAACACAAACCAAAGACCGAGATTAAATAGCAGAGTTGTGTTAACAGGAGCCCACAAAGTTGTCGTTAATGAACGCTGACTTGTTTGTTTACAACGGCGTTACGGCCGTAAAGCGTTCGTAGCAACACGATAATGTGACATTATCTGCCTATAACAACAATTATATCAACCAAAATGGGGCATTATCTTCACGTCAAGAGGTTAGTCGTTATGAAAACCTGAGGACTATTATTGCTTTGAAGTTGCGGAAGTACCCGGCTAAGCAGCCCGATAACGACACACCTCGTTGTCGTGAACATCTCTTTATCTTATCAACTCGCTTAGCTGTTTGGCATGCAGGTGTGAATGTGTGGCGATTAGCAGCGCCCTGCTAAACTTCGCCGAGAGAGCCCTATCGGGCTCACTTCCGAGACGGCTGATCCCCCGCTAACAAGTTTGGGTTGCCCGCTAATCCACTCTGCAAACACAGCGGCTTCGCCATTTCCCCCCCTTTTCGCGCTCACCGGCAGCGCTTCGAACTACTTGAAGAACGCCACGTCGCCGCTAACAAAGGGGGTATGCGCTCAGCGATTGTACCCGCCCAGGCTTGGCGGGAGAAACGGGGTCGAGATAACCCCCCATCGCTGATAGACGTGTGGTTGTGTCGGGCAAACAGAGGGGATTATGTTTGATATCGGCAGGATAAAACAACGGAAAAACAGTTACAAAGGTCCGATCAAATACCAAAACAAAGTCTGTCGGCGGCGTTAGATGCTAGAGGGAGCCATTATATACTCGGATGTTTTCATTTTTAACGCCTTTCCTGTTTAAAATTAGGCCAACTGCCTGGACATAATCATGATAATTACACACCACGCTGCAGCCGGCAGTAACAATAATTGCAACGAAATATTCCAAGAAAAGCAAGCTTAAATTAGCATGTCCACCTACAAGGTGGCCAATTGGCAAGTTTGTTTTCTTTCTATGATTGTACCAAACAACAGCCAGGCAGACAATGAATAACATTAGCACTTCCGTTTGACATTGTTTTCTTTCATTTCCGAAGAGAAGAGAGCCCAATAAAACAACTCATGTTTGTTTCTACAGTAAGTGTTCACCAAATCCACAAATGACCCTCAGAAACCCAATGGAAATTAACGTTACATCGCTGACATAATCTAAAGACAACATTTTAAGAAATAGTTGAGCTTTGGTACAGAGGGCGCTACACAAAATATTTTTGGTGGCATAATGAAAAGTGAGTGTCAAATTCGAAAGAGCATACAACTCTTGAGACAGAACAAACTTTATTTGATCCAAATCAGAAATGGCTGAAAATAAGATAGAAATGTATAGCGTCTGTAATAACTATTGGGCGCTACAATAATTTTATACCAGCCATTAAAATATTGTTTCTTCTGTACAAAAAAATGTACGAAAGCGTTTTTCGTGCAGTTGATGATTATATCTCTATCTATCCATTATTTCAACAAAAAATGCACAATATTTTATTAAAAATGGTTGAAACCGATGAGTGTTTAGACAGACCCTTTTACGGGGTCTTTATGAATGAAAACAAGCTTTTTTTGCTTTAGTCATTTGTAATTTTTTTTTCCTTTCGAGCATGGCGGAGTTATAACTATTAGTTTGTAATATTATCATTGTGCTGGTTTTGGTTTCTAAAATTCAGTTTGACCAAAACTGTACTTCCTTTGCCATAACTAAAGTATCCACTTATGTGTTACAATGTCACTTTCTAACTTATATTGGTCAGTTAATGGAGATGAATTAACTTGGGGACATTTACAAAGATTCTAGGTGAACTTAACTCTAAGTTGCACCTAACCACTATCTTTGTCAAATTGGTGACATCTTTCTTTTTACATGTTGATAAAATGTATTGAAATGTGTGTTTTTTTAAGCAGCCTTGAAGTTATTGATATACATTTCTGTAGGAAGTCCTCAAATACTTGCATTTTCCCTTTTTGACTATGTGTTATTCCATGGCCTCAAATAGCCTAGCGTAATTATAAGGTCAACATAGTTTAAGTTCAACTTATAGTATCTTTGTGAAACAAGAACGTTAAAACACTGCACTTCAGTTGAAGTAATTCAGAAACAATACGATAAATTATCCTCACTTACGGAACCAGAAGTATATGATGGTTCTGTATGCATGCGCCCAACGTCCGAGAGTGCACACGTAAGTTTGGAGACCGTTGAATCTCAGACAATGTGTTCGCCTTGACAGTGGTAGTCATAAAACGCATGCTGTAAAATCTTGACATGTTTCCAATAAATAATCAAATTCTGGAAACATATTTTTCTGAAGTTGTTGGTGGAAGAGCTTACTGAAGATGTCATCATTATTTATAAGAATATTATAATTGGGTGATTGTACCTTTCAAAAGTTCTGCAACCACATCAAAAACACAAGAATACTATTATATAATTTGCGTCTAGATGATATCTTCATAATGAACCAGTCAAACGCCTTTTAATACTATGTTATACAGATGTCAAATTGAAATATTGACCTTTCCACCATTCAAACGGTATAATACGATACGAAAACTCCCCCATGACGTACAGTATATGCTGATTATTTTCAGCGAATGTTAGGTTGTATAACTCTCAAAAAAACAAGGAGCTTTGCAAAATTATGTTGATGAAGAAAAAACCTAGAGAGTGGCTTTGATCACGTTGATAGCACAGGAATGGTGAAACGAAGGTTTCAGGTTCGAATTTCACCAAAGTGCAATTGAATGTGGTCAGCTTTTGTATGCGTTTATTCGCTCCTTTTAAACACTTATCCAATATTGTGTATCTAGTATAATTATGAACATTCATAATTAATAAAGCAACGTTAGCGCTGTCAAATTTTGCATACTGACCTATAAACACCATCGTGCAAGTTCTCGATCTGTCGGTTTCCCACGCCGTGGTCGTCTCTCTGTCATAGAGCTCGTGCACGGCTTGGACGATGACGCGACGGGGCTCGTCGACCACGGATACTTCTCCCTGAAGACAAAAATATAACAAAAATAGGAAAAAAATCAATAAGATGAAATAAATCTGCAATATGAGTACATTCTTATGATATCAAATATATATAATCTGGTAGCAGTATATTGATATAGTTGTGTGTAATGTTATATTGATTTTTTTTGTTTTTTGTCATTAAGGTTCGTCTGAAGAATGGTATATATAAAATTATAATTTTCAATAAAATGTAAAATAAACAAACAAATGATAATGATTTATCTAAGAAAGTTAAGGTTTGCTTATTAAGACTTTTGTGTGCATAAACTATGGGGTGTACTGAATCTTACCACAAATCTTTCAAAAAGTTGATTAGAATTGCCAAATCACATGCACCTTTATTCTCGACACACGATTGGAAATATTTTACACTCAAAACGTCATAATGTCACATTTTAAACTTAGACCCTCATAAAAATGAAGACCCACATACACTAAGTTGTACAAAGAGAGTATATACACTTGAGTTTGCCACAAAACGCCATCACCGTTTGGACTCACGGGAAAGACTATCGAGAGTTGGTATAGGGCTCAGCCGCCGTAAGCGATCGCGGGTATCGCGCACATCCCGCTCGATAGCGCAAAGAATGGCCAGAAATTCATACTCTTAGCCAGACAGACGGGGCGGGGAGAAGAAAAAAAAAATCGTTATTTCCAAAAATGTAAAAAAATAAAATAAATAAATAAATAAATGGAAAAAAAAGAAGAAAAAATTTGAAAAGGATATTGAGCCAAACAGTTTATGTTTGAAAGAAAGCGACAAGAGATACGTGATATGGCATGCACTCCTGTCGCACTGGGCTGAATGAATGTGGTGGTTGTGTTGCCAGGGATTGGGGGGAGGGTCGAACAAGACTAAAGAGAGGGGTGCTTTCACGTTGCCGCCGCCCATTCAGCGCCCGGCTGGGTGTTTGGAGGGTGCACTGAATGGGCGGCGTGTAAGTTATCCTGCCAGTCGGGAGTGTGTAGCTAGTGCAACAGAAAGTCAGAGAAAAGGTTTAATATCTTTTGTTCAATGTTGATATGTTTTGTTTCGTTTTATTTATTGTTTTGGTAGTTAGGAGAAATCGTAAATGTATGTCCACAAGACAGATTAATTTGCCATCGTGTATGCTTTGACTAGAGACTTCTAAAAAAAGGGTTTGTTAGTTCGTCAGGAGCAGGATCTCTGTAAGTATAATGCAAAAGAACAAAGTTTGTGTGTACGCCTGTCCATGCATGAGTCAGTCGGTGCATATCAACACCAGTGAAACTATAACCATTCGACATACACTGAAACGCGATCCGAGTGCTGGCGGCCTATTGTACCTTGCCAGCGCAGAATCGAAGGACTCCGGCGTTTGTTTTGCATGCTGTAACAGCGGCTGCCGTATCATGGGCCTAGCGCTCACTGTTTGCCGGTAAACTTGAAAAGAGGGAGAAAAGAAACTCTGCGAAATGAAAGAATCGCTTGCTCCAAGTGAACAAGCCGAAGAGAAAGCCTTAGAGAAACACTACTCGCGGAACAAAACACCCAGAGGCCAATCCACCATGATACGAGTCCCACCAAGCTCAGAGAGGGGTACTTGATTACCAGGATGGATGAATGACTGGATGAATGAGAACTCCCGCCCCATATCGTACACAAACACACACCCACACGCACGTACGCACACACACACACACATACACACACAAACACACACCCACACGCACGTACGCACACACACACACACACACACACACACACACACACACACACACACACACGCACACACACACACACACACACACA